>WEIU01007886.1:10684-50744 GCA_013389925.1 Aegithalos caudatus | reverse complement strand
TTTTTTTTTTAAATTTTTATTTTTATTCTAGTGGGTGGCACTGGGACAGTTCAATCACTACAACTACTATGGTTGTATTACACTGGACTTTTTTCTGGCCTCTGAAGGTGTTCAGGAGGGAACACTTCTGTGCAGTTGGAGCAACTAAATAAATCCAAAATTCAGCTGCCTGCACACAGAGAAAGTGATCTCTTATAAATCTAGTTTGACACAATTCCCTATTTTTAGCTCTGTGGTACAGTACCACATGACAAAGTGCCCCGAGGGCATCTGCTGCTCCCTCAGAAGAGGAGGGCTCCCACCCCCAGAAGGCAGGCTCACATTTGCTATGCTGCTCAAGAAGTAAAATGAACTCCTGACTATCCTCACATTTTACAACCAAGAAAACTTCTTAAGTACCTAAGCTTGGAAGCAAAAAATTGATTACTACTTATTTCATTTCTCTACCACTTTAAACCAGGTATTTATCATGCTTAAGTTTGCTTCTCTAGCTTTAAAAAAAAAAAAAAAAAAAAATCTCCTGTGTGTATTCTCCAACCTAGAGCAGGGTGGGTGTCTCTCCTGCCTGCCACTCCTAGACATTTTTAGGCAGAGGCTCTTCCTTTGACATGGAGAGGATAATCCTGCACCAGGTGCATTTGTAAAGAGAATATTGATCCTTTAGCACCGTGGTACTGCTGACTCCTCAGACAAAACTGGGAAAGGGTGCAAAGAGGAAGGGACTCTTTGGCAGAACTGGCAGAAAGAGGGCTGGTTGCACATGTACTTTTGCAAAGTACAAAAGGTCTTCCTTGCCCAGTAAATAAAGGAAACTTTTAGCCTGGGTAAAGGAATGGGGATTTTTGATTAAAGACCTGAATGGCACGCCCTCTTTTAATTTCTGTTGAGCAAAACCTGACCTTGAGGCTGTTCTCTTGGAGTGCCTGATATTCACCATCCTGGGATGCTGGATGCAAAGCCAGACTGTAGAGGACATGAAAATAAGTGGGGTAAGGGGATGGAAATGTCCAGCTGTAAGGAATTCACAGAATTCTTGGTAATTATGTGGGGTCACCTGACAAGAGTGCAGATTCTGACTGAAGACAAACCTTGTGGTGAATAATGCCCTCCACTAACAAAAATACTTAGGATATTTTCCAACTAAAATGCTTTAATGCTACTTCAGTAACCCAGGAGGGTCACCAAAAATGTCTGCCTCAACAGAGCAGAACCCCATGCTTTTGTAAGGCTTTTCCCACTCTTCAGACTGGCAGTTCCAACTTACAAGTGTTGTCCATAGAGCCCTGAGTGCACTTCTGATGAGAGTTGGAGAGGTTTCTAAGTTTAAGGCTGTTTTCTGGGTATTCTAGGAGTTGAAAATGGTGCCTGGTATTTACAATCTTGTTAAACTGGGCTCATTTTATTCGAACAATTTTTCAGCAAAGGAGACCTTGTCGCCTCTGGTGACTTGAATTATTATACAAATATACACACACATCTACTGTTCCTACTCTTTTTTTTTTTCCCTCACAGAACTATCATTAACCTTTGTAATTTACAGTGGTTCTAGCAGAAACTGTGTACATCATGTCCCAATTTTACTGCAATATGAAGCAGATAAAATTGTGCACCAGACAGTTTGTGTATGTCCACGCCACCATATCCTTTGAGTAAAAACACAGAGATGCAAGTATTATGTTAAATGCTCCTTAAGGCAGTATTTTAAAGGACTGTTTAATTTATTTTCTTTTTATACTCTTTGCCAGGGAAATGTGTGTATCCCTCATGCCTTGTGTGGAGTTATAGCTACTGCACTTAACAAGGTAGGAGGTCCCATCAATTATGCTTTTCAATGCATGCACATGAATGCTGCAACATTCAGATTTCTGCACCCTGCTGCCAGCCTGGAAAGTTGATTGTCAGTCCTCCAAATGTACAAGTGTCATTTGCAGGTTAAAGTGACTGTAAATTAATTATGTCTTTCTGGAAGATGGGGGGAGTGGATAAAAATTCCCAGGTTGCATAACTGGTGACAGAGCTCTGCTGTCTGCAAGAAGGGTTATTAATTTTCACCTCCTCGCCTTTCCTCCCCATCTCTCCTGAAGGTCAGTAATGAGGGTACTTCTTGCAGAAACCAAGTGGCTGTCTTGTTAATTTTTTTTTTTTAATTTGCTTCTCTGAATATTTAATTTTTTTATAAATCGTTAAGGGAAATATCATTTCAATGATAGCTTTGTAATTTGTGGTTCTCTGGGAATGAAGGATGGGGGAGGTGAGTTTTCCTGGAATCTTGTGCTGGTGTCCTGGGCAGAGATCATATACAGGTTTTACCTCCAAGCAAAACTCATTCTTTATTTTCCACTGCTTTTGCCTCCTTATTGCAACAAAACACTCCTATCCACAGGGAGAAAATATCTTTTCTCTAAGGGCTTTCTATGTGACAGAGCCTAAGACATAAAGGAACCGTGGACTACTTTTGTGTTACTGATTATGGTTGTCTTAGCAAAATTCCCTTATTAAATAGAGTTTTACTTCAAAGTGCACCTAGAAAAACCCTATAGGCAACTGGAGCCTAAGGACTATCAGGGCCTGTAAACCCCACAAAAGTCCTTACTTCTCCTTCAGTTCCTGCTCTGAGAGGTCCCAAGCCATGTTACAGGGCCAGATCCTGTATGAAATGAGGGACCTCTGAGCAGTGAGAGACCTCCTTGGAGAGCCCTCCCTCCTCTGTCAGGGACAATCTGGGCTGCTGCCTCTCTGTGAACTCTCCTACTGACCAGCTCTGTAAACATCTGTGCTGAAACCTGCCCAAATTTGTTGAAGCTGCTATATTTTATGTGATGGAAGCATGTATCATGTGTGTTGGGGCAGTGCATTCAGGGAGTAGTTCATCTGCTGGCAGGAGATACAGGGTAGGACATTTCCACATCCACAAACACCAATGTTCAGTGAAGTTTGGTATAATTAAATTATTTAAAAAAAAAAAGTCCCAGTTCACTAAAGAATGCCTGATCCTTTCTGAAAATCAGGCCTAGCTCACTAAGTCCTTGCTGACAAGGAGTACTTGCTTTTAAAACAAACTTCATGAAAGAAACACCCTGAGGTGAACATTAAGTACTGGAAAAAGTAACAAGATCATTTTTATTGTCACTCTCTGTAAGTTATTAAGGATACTTCAGTGGTGCAAGGAGACCATTTCTTTCAGGGTTTGATATAAATCATGTTTATTTATTAGCAATGCCATTTGTGAAGAGAACTGTCCTCTCCTGCTTCCTACATGCTCTGCATGCCATGAATCATGGATGGGGTAATAATTAAGTTGGGTTTTTTTTATAACTTCTTCTGGAATTAAGGTTTGTCTTCCAAAAATACTGCAAGCCTGTGCATATCCTTCAGCTGTTACAAATACTTCTCAGCTGGTGTTTATATCATTGATATAAGTGACGACTGGAAAATGTGTAACTTTCTGTAAAAACTTCAGCTGAAAATATATTTTTTTTAGCTGCAAATCAAAACCTGATATATTCCAGCAGCAAATGAAAAAAAAAATTAAATCTGAATTACCGCTGTGTTTCCTCTGGGGAGATGATTTAAGTACTGTGTGTTTGTCTGTGCCATCCTCAGGTTCTATATTTAATAACGCATCATGATTTTTCTCTTGTGATGGGACTTAGTAGAGTGTGGTGCTAGAAGTGTGAATGTAATTTAATGGCAGATAAAGAAGAGAAAGGAGGGAAAGACACATTCATTTTCTGTGAAATATTGGTGATTTTTTTAAAAATGGAGATACTTTGCTGTTTGTAATTTTGATAAGAAATTGAACTTACCAAAGCAAGTAATATTTTATTATTAAAAAAACCCCAACAAAACAAAGTGCTCAGTTTTTCAGTATGAAAAAGTGTTGACCTATCACAGCACCCAAGAACACCGAGGTGTGCACCTACTGTCAGTATGCAGAACACATCTTTTGGTCTTAATGCATATGCATGAGAAAATTATCCTGTGAGAAGTATGCAGTGAAGAAATGTTGATTGCTTTCTGGTGTTATTTATATATTTAAATCAGAGTTTTAAAATTAGTATATGAGGAAAACAAAGGGGGTTATTTAGGACTTACCAAAACGTTATGATAATACTCTTATTACTTATAATTAGCGTGCTGCAGATCTGATACAACTTGATAAAAGTGGCTTAATTTAAACCAGTATGAAAAAGTGGAGTAACAGACATTTAAATTATTTTTTTAAACACTTTTGATATAATGAAGAAATTGTCTCTTAAGTTGCATTGGCTTGGACAGAAATGCTGTTACAGTAGGCTGAATGAAGAATGTTTTATCCAGTGTCAGTCTGTATCTGTTTCTGACGTGCTGCACTGAAGCTGTTCGTGCTGACAACCTTTGCAATTAATGGCAGGAAAACCTGTGAGTGCCATGGGGCTTAGATGGGGATCCCAAATGTGTCCTGTGTCTCCAAGCAGGCCAAGAGCCTTGCTGTGAAAAGCAAGTTGTGCAAAAGTGGATATGAATGGGGAAAACATCTGCTTTGTCAGACTCCAACAGGAAATCCTTGGTTGTCCCTATTTATTACAGAGCAGTAGCTGCACCGATGTGAACTTTTTTTGCTGCTACTTTAACTCTTTCTTTTGCTGCCCTTTTTCCTCTCACTTAGATGGATTTAGTCACTTCAGAAGGGTTTCTTTTGAAACCTTTAATCATAATTAAGCGAATTGATTTATACATAGCACTCGTAATCATATTCAAGTGGATGCAAGAAGGGCTTGGAAAGGACATTCAAAAGTGCCAGTTAACTGCAGGCTACAGGCACTGGGTGATGACTTATGCACTGCTGAATAAATCAGTCTCTGACACTGTAAAATCAATTTTGCTTCATGTTGTTCATCAAACAATTATTATAAAGAATCTGATTTCAAAACTCTCAAATCAGTTTTGGCTCACGTTTTTTCGTAAGGCAATTGAGACAAATGACCTGACTGCAAATGCCACATGAGCCACTGCATCACCAGCCTTAAAAACACCACCAAGCCTCTGAGGGCCTGAGCTCAGCTGCCAGGTGAGGTAGCACAAGAGGAGGGGGTGTTTTAGCTATTGGTGAGGCTAAAGAAGGGATCTAGCAAAAATGAGGGTGGCCATCCAAGTGAGCTTCATTGCTTCTGTTCCCCTCCCAGAGGAGGTTTTGCCCAACAGACTCTGCCCTGGGCTCTGTAGCTCCAGGCCTTCCTTGGGGACTGAGCTCATAATTTCTTATTTCTATACAACCTAGACACTGTTCAAATAGTTTCTTTAGGATGTGTTAGCAGAGGTAATATTTGAGGAAAGACAGTATCCTTGCCGTAGGAGAGTGAAATGGATACAAATTAGGAAAAGGAATTCAGAAGAGTTTGTGGATGCAGAATAGAAATGCTTACATAAGGCTGATGGAGGTAAATGAAAAGAATGAAATATATAATTTTGAGAGAGATCTAATTTTGTCTTTCTCAGCCGTAGCAGTGACCCATTAACAGGCACTTTCTGTGGGAGGGTAACATGAAGGATATACATCTAACAGACTGTACCGGGAAAATTCATGGAGGCAGAGGGCTGAGTGAAGCTTTTTGCATGAAACTTTTCCACAAAATATGCAACCTTGACAACAATATAATGTTTTGCTAATACTTTCTGACATCAGTAATTTTGTTTTTCTATTTCTGAAAGAGTCAAAACTGTGGTCTCAGCATTTAAAAGAATGTACTGACTTTCAGGGTTTATATAACTTTAAATTAGAAAATATTTTTAGTAGCATTTTTAAATATGTGAAGTAAAGGAATAATACAATGGAAAAAACTTAGTATGATATAATGTTTTATTTTTTGCAATGATAAATTTGGTATGGATACAAAGACCATTTTCTTCCACTGTGGTATAGTTGGTTTCAGGTTTTGTAGGTGCCTATAGGTTCTGCCAAATTATTTGTGTTGCTGTAGGAACCAATATAATAGTAATAAGTAAGCATGAAAATGGAAAAATAAAATCTCCATGGAAAATGCTGAAAGGAGAGCTACTGCCATGCCCGAGGCTGTGTAGTGCATGTGGATAACATCACAAAACCCTGCCCAGATGTAAAAGCTGCTGGTAGGCAGGTGCGTGTCCTGACTGTGGTCCCGAGGTGCTGCAGGTGCCACGGCTGGCTCTGTGCCCAGCAGAGGGCTGGGGATGGCACAGGGGGACAGGAGCAATTAGCAGGGCTTGGGCTGCTGGCTTTGCCCACAGCAATCACATTAATGTTGGTTTCTAAGCATTTTGCATGGTGTCAGTAAGTCTGTGCTCCCTGCCTCGCAGCAGATTGGGAGCACCCAGGAGCTGTTGTCCTTCTAAAGATTCTTCATTCCTTTTTTTCTCCTAGAGAAAAAGAATAAGAAAAAAACAATAAAGCAGATCTGCCACTGAAAGTACAGACCGTGCTCCAAAGGCTTTTCAGGCACGATGACAGATGTGGCAATGTGTTCTCACAGCCCATGGAAAATCCTCAGACGCTGCTGTGGGCTGAGGCTCCTTTCACCAGCTCCTAGGGAGGAGGGTATGGGGAGGACACCAGCTGGAAAGCTGGGAGAAAGGAAAAAAGACACTCCAAATGAGAGAATGCAATGCCAGGTGGATCTGACACAATGGGCAGGTCAGAACTGCTCTTGCCAAGGGACTGGACTTTAAAACAGAATTTTAGTGCAACATGTCCTGGGGTGCACCAGGCACAGCATCTCTAGCTGGGCAAGGGAGGGATTGTCCCACCCTGCTCTGCACTGGGGCAGCCTCACCTGGAGAGCTGGGGGCAGTTTGGGCACAGCAGCACAAGAAATGTACAAAGCAGTGAGAGAGTGTCCAAAGGAGAGCAATGAGGATGGTGAGGGCCTTGAGGGGCAGCCTGTGAGGAGAGGCTGAGGTCCCTTGGTGTGTTCAGCCTGGGCAGGAGGAGGCTGAGGGGAGACCTCCCTGCAGTCACAACTTCCTCGTGAGGGGAAGAGCAGGGGCAGGCACTGATCTCTGCTCTGTGTGACAGGGACAGGAGCCCAGGGAATGCCTGCAGTTGTGCCAGGGCAGGCTGGGGTTGGATATCAGGGAAAGGTTCTTCCCCCACAGGGTGTCTGGGCACTGGAACAGCTCCCCAGGGCAGTGGGCACAGCACCAAGGCTGGCTGGGTTCAAGAAGCTTTTGAACAATGCCCTTGGACACATGGTGTGATCCTTGGGGTGGGCTTGTGTAGGGCCAGGAGTTGGACTCGATTCTTGTGGGTTCCTTCCAACTCAGCTGATTCTGTGGTTCTCAAACAGTTTTTGGGAACCTGTGCAGGTGGAACATGATTTCAGGCCATGTTCAGCAGAGCTGGGAGCAGGGCTGCTGGCACTGGTGGCTGGGGAGGGGCTGTGGGATCCCTGAGAGCTGGGGAGCCCTGTCCTGCACAACCCCCTCTCCCACTGCCATGTTCTGCTGGTGCAGGTCTGTGTTGGCTCGTCAAAACTATAGGCAACACAGATTTGCCACTTTCTTGTCTTTAGAAATGTGTGTACTTCTACATACATTAGCTGATCTGCCTCTGGTTTGGGGATTCATAGCATGATCTCCTATTAACTGCTGTTCTGGATGTATTTATAGTAAAATTTTCCCAGTAAAATATAAATTAATTATCATTTATATTGCGGTATTATCCTTGATCCCCCAAGGCTGCTAGTTCTGCATAAACCTAGACTGTAAAGAGTGCTTCATTCTCTGAGAGGTTACTCTTATTATATATAATTCTGTAAGACGAAGAATGTCTAAAGAGGCATTATCTCTATTATTTTCTCACTCTTGTTTCAGATGGGAAACCTGAAATAGAATAATTTTTTTTTTTTTTTTTCCACGGGTCTCAAAGAATTTCATACAGGAGACTGGGAATTCAGCCAAAAATACCTCAGATTGCAGACCATATCCATAAACAATTAGGTTTTTTTTCACAGTCCACATAGGTATTGATACTGAGTATCTGTCAATATATACATAAGTAGCAATATAACAGTGCAGTAGCCGGAGTAAAGAGATTACAGTGTTTTAATCTGCAAGTCTAGAAGCTAAAATGTGCTTTCTGGCATTTCACAATTATTAAAGTTCAAGCTATCTTTCCTGGATGGAGATCTATACTCATGAATATGTCCTACCTGAAGCTAAAACCTGAGCCCTGCAGAAATAGATTACATTTCTTAATTTAGCAGTCTTTCAAACTCTTGAGATATATGCACAGTGCATAGACTATCCTGAATGCATTTGAAAAGCTAACAGTTGGTGATAGGGAAGAATTAGTTTTGAGATGCCTTTGTTGTTTTTACTAATTACCATTATATGCATTGGAGACCCTGGCTTCAGGATGGCATCCTGTTTTGGTGAGGGGCTGCAGGGAAGCAGGGGGGTCCCTGTCTGAGCATTTCATCCCATTCAGCAGTGAGAGGGGTCCCAGAGGGTTGTTCTCTGCTTCCAGCAGGCTTTGGGCTGTGGCATCCCTGCACCACTTGGGTCCTGGCTGCTCTAGAAAGCTGCACAGGATGGGAATGGGAAGCTCTGCTTATCTGAGCATTTCAGTTAAAGACAAATAATACTTCTCCTACCTACTTCCAGTAGCCACAGGAAAGCCTAAAGCCCTGGGTTTCAGCCTAATCAGAGCAACATCTATAATGAAGAATGGGGACAGTCTGTGCTGTAGAAAACCTGGATCTCAGTCTGTTTTGTACACCACAAGTCAGTGTCCTGTTTATAGCTGAGCTGATAAAACAATACCCATCCATTTTATTAGATCCTCAGTAAGAGTCTCAGTGAAGTCAGTATGAGTAATAAATACCAGGTATGACTCAGGTGGAGATGTGTGTGTTTCTGTGGGAAGAGGCAAGTGAACTTCTGGCTTAAAAATTTCCTTCAAGGGATTTCAAATGTGGACTGTTTATTTTGTTGGCAGAGCAAGGCTGTTAAAGACCTGCTCCAGGTTTCAGTTAATGAATTCCTAATTGAAGAGAATCTTGGCGTGGTGCAAAATGAGATTTGCAGTAAAGCCCTCTGCTGAAGTTTCAGGCATCCTGGCAGTACCTAATTTCAAATAATAAAAGCTATTTCATGCTTATACAGTAGTTATCTTTTTACTCTGGGGTTTTCCCCAAGTAACATGTGAAGGAAATTATTACAATTGAGGTATCTGCCAAGAGAAGTTAGAAAGTGCAGGAAAACAAAATTGTATCAATCATCACATTCCTGTGGTCTGGAAGAAAACTTTCAAGTCCCTTAAACCAGGTAGAAAATAGCTGAGGTCCTGTCTCCTACAGACCTGCTGAGCAGAAACTCTTGTTTCAGCTAATTTTCCCAAATAAAGCTCTAAATCTGGAGGGCTTTATCATAATCCATTGGAGGAGTAAGTTGGTTTCTAACCTTGAAAAATTCTTAATGAGAAAAAGGGGAACCACCAGGAATGCAACTGATGGTGTTTAAAGTTACAGGTATTGAAAACTGAGTATCTGAAGGCCTCAGAGGCTCCCTGACTCCCACCTGCCAGTGGCAGGGAATCAGAGTCATGAATGTGCTGGAATTCAAGCACAGCCCTCTCTGAGTGCTGGCCTGCAGCCAGGCAGCAGCTGCTGGACAGGAGAGCTCTTGTGCCTTCCAGCCCTTTAGGAAGAGCTCCCATCCTTGGTGTTACAGTCTTGGTTAGGGCTAATTTTAGGAGTTTGATGAACCATGGTTTTCCTTTCATTTGCTCGTAGGAGTTGTAAATTGCTAATGATCTGCAGCAGAAATTAATTATTGCTAATTATTCCCTTTCAGCCAGAGCTCAAATCTTCTTTTAGCACAGAGTGTGGATGCAGGTTAAATGAAGTCCAAATCCCATTCCCTTTTCTGTCCTTGAAATTAAGCAGCAATTCCTGCTTGCTCTTCACAACCAGATTGGCTCATACAGGAATGCACAGGAAGGATGTTCCTCATGTTTTCAGAAGCAGAGAAGATGCCTGTAAAAAAACCAACTCCCATTTTAAAGCTTAAAATGGGACTAAGGCCTTTCTTTTATCACAGGTTCACTGTTTCTTCTAGGGCTTTGAGTAGATCAGGATGACACTGATATCTCTTCCAAATACATATTCTGAGAGAGATTCTATTTCTGAGGAGAACAGTGCATCTGACTTGATGTCAGTGAAGGTCACAACAATGCTCCATGTGTCCTATGTAAAATTATGGTATTTTCTATGCAGTCAGTCTGTGTGGAAACAGCTGAAATATATAACTTTCAAAATTAAAAATATGGAAATGATTTATATAAAGTGACTCTAGGATAACTGGTGTTGAAGTAGTAGGGCCAACTAAATGAAATGTCAGCCAGTCCATGGTTACCTTGCCTACAGGTGTGGCTGTAACCAACACAGAGGGTGCACTGCAGCCTTGTATTACCACTGCTTCTCTCATCTGGAGGTAGATTGGGAAGTACAAAAACAACCCCCAGCAAATCAGAGACTTTTCAGGAGACAAAGGGCAGTCAGAGTATGAAATTTTTCTCCCACCCTGTCACAAAGTTGCTGCCCCTTGGTGCTGCAGTGAGCCCCTTTGCAGAGGCTGGCACATGCTGGCAGTGTGATGCTCTACCAGACCTCATGCTGGAAACACTTCTGCCCTAAAGGCACTAAGGAGGTTTGCTGGCAGAAAAGCAAGTGCCTCAATCTCTGTTCCATCACACACACAGTTGCCTGAGTACCCTTGTATTCTGTGGCAGAGCTGTCTCAGTGAACGTGGCATTTTCTGGGGCAGGCCAGCACAGCATGCTCTTGTCACACAGAGCAGCCCTGAGCTGCTCTCCTTTCACTTAATAGTCCAGAGCTTAAAGGAATCTCTAAAGGAGATTTCAATCTCATCTCATCTCTGACTCAGAGCTGTTATTTCAGCTAAAATGAGGCAATGATCTTTGAGACAGGAAGAGTTCAGGTGGTTTGCTTGGTTTGTGGTAGAAGCAGCATGTGATTCAGTGAGTATTTCTGCAGAGGAAAACTAGAGACACCAAAAGCCCCAGTTTTTAGGTGTTGTTATTTTAGAACAGTCCCCTTGTTGAATGTAGCCTCCTGTTGACTTTAAACCATCAGATGAGAAGCTGCTTCTGCTTCTTTCACCTGTACCTGACCTGTCCTCAGACAACTCCTGTGATGTCATTCATTCACTGGTGGGAATTGTGATAATTTTGTCTGCATTGCATTTGAAGCTGCAGGCTAAAAATCATTTCCCCAGCAAATCTCTCCTTTTGACACAAACTACATAGCTAGAATATTCATTTACAGAAAGGGACAGCATTATTATCTGATCAGTGACAGTGAGTGCTGTTAATTCCCACATGCTGCTTGATGACACAAATCTGCTCTAAAGAGTGGTTGTTTCTGTGGAGCCAACTTTTCTTTGCCTCACCATATATCTCTATTATAAACTACACAGAAAATGGAGCATGCACTGGTCCTCAGCTTCCTCTCTTGTAGTGTGGGAGGTACAAGAACAAACCTCTTCATCAGAGGCTTGCTGGGGAGAATGGTGGGCTTTCCCCTGCCTGGTGTCACAGGAGGGAGCATGGCTTAGGCTGGTGACAATGCTGAACATTCCTCTACTCCCTCCAGCACCTTCCACTCTAGGAGGTCCCTCCTCTGAGCTGAGCAGAGACACTGTATGTAACCATGTGCCTTGAGAGCTCATCTGCAGACTTTATTACAACAATTACTAGGGATCATTTGACTGTAAACACTGGTCCCCTCTTGCTATGAATCAATGCCATTAACCTTAGCAGTATTGGCGTGTTCTGCCCATGCATTTCAAGCAGTTTAATAAACAAGTGAAGAGTTAAGAGCCTGTTCTGCATGCTGTGATATATTCCTGCCTTGCTCGTTCTGGATAAACACAGTGACACTTCATTGTAAGCTGAGATTTATGATGGAACTACAGTGTGGGAGAGAAGGGGAAAGAGAGGCTTTTGCTGAGATGTGCAGATAAAAGAGCAGGGCTGGAAAGAGAAATGGGAGTGCTCAGCTGAAGAACAGGTAGCTGACAGTGACCTGACACGTGCTAGGTAGGAATCACTTTCAATTCCTTCTGTCATGTCACTGGGATTCTCAATGACTTTGAATAATTCTGAGGACAGACATCAGTGTATTCAAGGGAAAAGAAGAAAACAATGGGAAAAAAAAAAAGGCAGTTTTGTGAAAATTGATCTTTTTCATGTGGCTTTTTATGTAATCATAGTTAAGAGCACATGCTTGAATCATGCTCAAAAATAGTTCTGTGTGTTATGAGGTCCTTGACTGTGTTATGATACTCTAACAATTGAAAAGACCCAAACCTTCCAGAAAAAAAAAAAAAAAAACCAACAAAAAAACAAAAACCTGAGGAAACAATGGAGTCATCCAGAAATCCGATTTGACAGTGTATAGAATGACTTAGATGTCTCCTTTCTTTCCCTTTCCAAGATCTGGAACATCCTTTGTTTTAATTATTTCTTGGCCAGCAGCCCCCATCCAGGGGTACAAGCCAAAGAGGGGCTCTTGGGGCATTTTCTGGAACAGTTTCCCTGTGAAGAGTCGAGGTTGAGGAAATGATGCTACATGCAGAGCTGTCACTGCCCAAGGTTCCTGCTTGGAACAGGAGGGGTTGGACAGCTCTGCCTGGGGGCATGGCAGCCCAGCTGGCAGGTGTGGGGAGGGTGACGTGCAGCCCCTGGGAGCAGGGACATTGTGGGTCAGTGCCACTCTCCAGCTGACTCTCACAGCACTGCCAGGACCTCTGCCAGGCAGCAAAGCCCTGTGATGTCAGCCAGAAATCTGTGAGGAGAGAGAACAACCTGCTCCTCATTACCTGTGGGCTCCTGGGTGAGCCAGGAACAGATGTGATGAGCACAGCACAGGACACTGGGCTCCTCACCCTGCAGCTGGCCAGAGGTGCAGCCAAACTTCAGCTGAGGACAGCCACCAGCCCTGAGGCTGTCTAAGACAGGAGGTGTGGAAAAAAATGTCCTTCCTAGGAAATGTAAAGCACTTCACTGAGGCCCTGTCTAAGTGGTAGGATGTGTGTCTGCAGGTCCCCAGTGGGGAGCAGCCTTTGTGAACGGGCTCCCTGCACTGAGCAGCCATGAGGAGGGTGCCCAGATGCCATCTGGAATTACCTACCTGTTTCAGTGCCTGTGCACCAAGCATCCTGGAGCTTGACAAGCCACCAAAGGGCTTGGCAGCCTCCTGTTTCCTAATCCCTAACATATGTAGAACCTCAGCTCTGACACAATCAGTTTAAGCCATTAGTGAGAGCTGGATCTGGGCCTTTGCAGAGCTGGCTGGACTACATTTTGTGTTTTAGGGATGCAGCATGTTCTGCTGCTTCTGAAGAGAGGCTGTGAGGGTGCCTTTGGGTGTCCCTCCTCAGCCAGCTTTGGGCAGGCCTGTGGCTGGGTGAAGTACCCACATCCTCATGACTCTAAGTGAGGGTGGGCACACCCAGGAGTCAGAACTGTGCAGGCACAAGCCCCCTGAAACATCTCACATAGGGAGGTATTTCCAAGCAGACTGGGCTGGAGCACATTCCTTTCTCTCCTTCATCTTTTTCCCCTTTTTAAGCACGTTCATTCAGGTCCCATGCAAAGACCTCTTAAATGATCTCCTGTTAACTTCTCTTTCATGAATGTGAATGTATCTGCACCAAGATTTCCACATGCATCTTCACAAAATTGTGGCCATTAAAATCAGCAAGCTTGGAACTTTAAACAATCCTCATTTATGCTAAAGAATTTCAGTTCAAATTTAGTTTTTGAATAATATTTTATATTCTAAAGTACCAAATATAAATAATTTTTGAAGTATATCCTCCTGAGTTTTAGACCTCTTAGCCAGTTGTTTTTTTTTTACTTAGTCTGTAGAAATATATATAGATATTAGATGTATTTATAGAATAAGTGGCTCTTACACCTGAGTAATTTATACAGATTTCCTTCTTTAGACTTCATTAGAAAATCATATTTTTCTTTTCCAGGTCGGTGTCCTAGACTACTTTTATGTAACTCTACAGATTGAGTTGGAGGGAAAAAAATAAAAGAACAACAAAACTCCTCTGTGAGTATCTCAATTTTTATTCAATCTATACTGATTAGTTGTGTTTGGTCAGATGTGTAATATGACATTGTTCTTCTGCTGTGACTGGATGAATGCACAGATAATCACGATATGAATCATTACATTTGCAAAGCAAAATCCATTTTCTACCATAATGCTCCCTTGAGCATATTTTATAGAGATGAATTGCTGAAAGATATTATTTTTGAGTATGTTGCCCGTTTTTAGGTGTTTCCCTTGAACAACTTTAGAAATTATTTGCAGTTGATTTCCAATGGAGCTAAGGAGCTGGGAATAGGTGTTGCCTGTCTGAGTTGCAGGAATGGAAGGTGGGAGGAGAGGGCCCACCTGTCCCATCCATCCCCTCCCACAGCCTGGGCACCACCTGCTCCAGAGGGGCTCCCAAACTCTGTGGGGAAGGCTGTTGCTGGAACAATGCTTATTCCTCTGTAAGTGATTGCCTACTGACTTCCTCATGGAGGGGGGTGCTGGGGATGAATATTCCTATTTTATCAGTGCTTTCTGCCTGAATTGTCTTCAATTTAGAGGCATTCTGTCGTATTTTTGGGGATAAGCTTGCCCTGAGCTGATGGCCTGAGTGAGCTAAACTTGAAGTTTGCACATGGATGAGAAGATGCAGGAATCAGAGGGGTAGATGGACTTGTGGTTACTGGAGCTCACAAGGATCAGGCCTGTTTCAGAGGCTGTCTCTGGTTTTTTGTGTTACACCAGGCACCTCCTCTCAGCCTGCCTTGTCTGCCTGCCTGTAATAGAAATTACTGAGGTACAGCATGTGATGCAACTGGGACCCAAGGTGACAAGGTGGCCTTTGTCCCCACAGCTGTGCATGAAAGTCCAAAACAAAGCAGGAGTTAAAGCAGGGAGAGGGACAAGCACAGAATTATAGTGCTGATAGCCCTGTGCTGTAGAGATTAATATCTTATAGCCCTCCTTGAAAGCAGAGAGAAATTCTAGCTCTCCTAAATTATTTGTAATTATAATAGCATCTTGTTGCTCTATTTAAAGAGAAAAAAAAAAAGAGAGATGATAATTAGTTGCTATATAATGCTGTGTATAATAGATGATAAGTTTGAGGTTTTATAGTGCTGGAGGAAAGAGATGTGAAAGGGTTTTCCTGTGATTGCACACAGTGGTGAAGTCATCACCTCATGGTTCAGCCCAGAGAACAATGCCAGGAACACAAGCACTTGAATTAATACCACAGAAGTGGATTAAGGCTTTTGGAGATCTCAAAGAAAGGCAGATGCCTTAACCACCTATGGATTTAATGCCAAGTAAAGAACTTGGGGGTTTAACAAAGAATCCTTCTCTGATCAGGGAACTAGAGAGAGAGTGCACAGTGAGGATTCTCAGCCCCCCAAGCTCTGCACAGCAGGAGAGTTTGTTCAGGAGGAGAATGTCCTGACTGAGAGCAGACCAGCACAAAAGAGTTCAAGGCACTGATTAGAAGGCTCTTCCTCTGCCTTTTATGAAGAACAGCAAAAGGAAAAAATAATTTAAAAACGTCTAGTTCTTGAGGTAGTAAATTAAATTACTGTTGGAAAAGAATAGTCGCTGGTAGAAGTGTGAAGTGTTGATCTTATGTATTTTTTGCACATTGTAGAGATCCTTAAAGGCTGTCAGCATTTTAATTAAATATGACAGCTTGACAAAAGGAGCAGCTAGGTGTGAAATGCATATGCTGCTGGAGGGGAGCTTTCTGCGCAACAGTGACCTGGAATTGGGAAGTCGCTGACTGTGACCTTCACTGTGCTTTGAGGAGCAGCCAGAGCTGCAGGCAGGGTTGTCAGCTGTGCAGTCCCCAAAAGTGACACACCACATCCATTACTGCCTGAGTCAGGCGTGGTGAGAGCACTGCCACTTGCTGCTGCTCCAGCTTGCTGGCTCAAGCAGAGGGAAGAGCTGACCCTTCCCCTTGACATGCAAGCTTGGTTTACTCTTGGTGTAGTGGACCAGCCTGAAAAAGTGATGAGAAACTGCATTTTTCCTTCTTTCTGCTGGGGGTTGGGGGTGGAAATCAATCTTAGTTGCAGGATTCTGACACTTAATCATCTCATTATCATCAGAGACCAGACATGACTGCAGCCTGTAACTAAGCTCCTTCTACCATTACATGGCTTTTCCATTAACTGCTCCCTCTAGTGAAAGGCTCTCCAGCTCAGTAACACTTTGCTGCATTTCAGGCATCTCTATTATTAATTAATTTGCTATTTGCTGTAATAAATCTCATCATGATTAATTTATTTAGCACAATATGTGTATTTCATGGGTTCTGATTATGCGTCCTTGTCCATCTTAAGGATTTCCCTGCTGTTAGGATACAGCACCCTCTGACATCCTGATGCAGCAATCCTGGCCTGTATCCTATCAGCAGCTGCTGAGCTTTAAAGGCCTCTTCCAATGTAACCTATTCTATGGTGTTTTGTGACTCTTGCAGCTTCCCAGCTTCAAAAACCACAGCCAGGCTTTCTCTGCCTCGTCAAACTCCTGTGCTCCAGTGTTCAGACTGTAGAGCCACTCCCATAACTTTCTTGAGCAGTACATTAAATCTACTTTCATGATATGTTACGCTGTAGAAATGTTATCTTTCGTGTAATTTATGAAGCAAAATTGGTTTTAAATTCAGAAAAAGATCTGGATTGTTCAAGAATAGTAGGTTGTACATTAACTTTAGCTCAGCTTGGTCACTACTGTGAAAGCTATTTTAGGTAAGAACATCTATTCAGAGAGGAGTGCACATTCATTTACATCCTGAAAAGGAAGGAGAGGGAGATTCTGTACAGGGAAATTTAATAGTTATTGTACTTTGGTGAATGCAAATTGAGGTCTACAACATCGTGCATGCCTCAGAGTAGTTGAAGAGTTCAACAAATTCCTCACAACTGCACAGTAATTGATCATTCATTATTATTCCAGTGGATTTCTAGCACTTGTTCTGCCATAATTTGTCACTTTCATATCCTTAAGCATAAACAGTCATCGATGCACAAAGACTTGAAACAAACAGCCTTTCAAAGGAGCGAATTAAATATTAGGTATCAGTAACATTATGATTCAGTGATGCTTATTACCGAGGAATAAGTATGTTGTTTTGTTCCCCTACATCAACATATAAACAGGGTGATTAATGACAAAATCAAATGTTTCTATTCTATTAATAGTCATACCTACAGCAGCTTATGATTTGTTCCTAAAACTCAAAAAAGCTGTACAACAGAGACAGCTCCTGCTGTGATGTTGGTGCTGTGGAGATGTGGTGGCCAGGGATAGGAAATGCACTGGGAGCTTTGCCAGTGGAGATCAAGGTAAGCTGGAGAGGCTGGGCCACATCCACTGAAACCAGCAGGAACTGTGGATTTGGCCCATTTGGCCATAAAGCCCCACAGGTATTTCAGAAGCTTGTAGGGAAGTAACACTATAAACCCAACATGGACAGAATCAAAACAAACTGTGTGTGCAGCAGGGTGATCAATAAATGTGCTGCAACAGGGCTTGACAACTTCATTGGTTGTTTGCTGGCTTCCTAATTTTCACGATTTTTTTGGGAAAAAAACCCCCCACAAATACCCCCTTTCCTGAATTGAAAGTAGATTCACCTGTCCTGTAAAAAAAAAAAAAAAAAAAAATAGTGCTATTTCAATCATGTCAGCTTTCAAAGAGCTTCAGGTTATGAATTTACCAGGTGCATTACATTGCAAAATGGCTGCAGTGGGTGGTTTGGTTGTGTACTTCATGCTAAAGCATTTGTTTAAGGTGGCTGTGCAATTGAAGAGCCAGACATTATCTAGTGGTGCTAGGGTGTGTAAAATAAATACCATTTATTGCCAGTTGTTGTCACGAGCACAGGTATGGTGTGAGTTACAGTTGCTGTCCCCTGTGGTAAAAGGAGCCCAGAAATCAATGTCAGGCTGTCATTAGCCTGACATGAACTCTACAAGCCATAAACCCACTCCCATTTGTGTTTTACTCTTCTGCATCTTCTGTTTTACCAGGGTTAAACACACTTCACCAGGCTTTGTAGGGTGGGACCTGCTCTCAGTGGGGAGAGAGGAGAAATGAGAATGGTTTTATCCTCAGACTGAAACTTGACACATTCCCTTCAACTTCTAAAGGTCATTTGTGTTCATTCCTGCTGTGAAAGCACAATTGAGCCTTTTAGAAACACTGTTTTTGTAAAAATACATTGTTATAGGAATAGTAATATTTCAAAATAAGATCTATTCACTTTATCAGAAATCAGAAGAACTTCTGAAATGTTGACATGTGCATGTAGCCATCTGAAAATACTGTGCTTCTGTTTTCTGCTCTCTTCTTAGATAAAATTGAAAGGTGGAAAGGAACCCAATATGCTGTTTACAAAAGGAGAATTATATTTTTTCTGATATAATTAAAAGCTACTGTGTTGGTCGTTTTTTGACTATTGCTTCTGATCCAGAACATAACACATAAAACATATGGGAGAGCTGTAACACCTGTTAGTCTTTACCCCGGGATCATTTGCAATAAGCCCTTCACCTCCCAAATTTCTCTCTTACAGGTTTTCATTTAATGAATGAAATACTAAAGCATATATTCCTAAATGAACCCTAGCAGTAAGGGTTGCACTGGAAAGAATCCAATTTTGCAGTTTAGAAAGGTATCTTAAAGGAATGAATTAGCCAGAATTTGCATCACTTGCAAACTTTTTCATACTGCTTAATAACTTTTATTTCTAATTGAATGCTTTTCTGTCAATTAAAAACAAAAATTCCCCCAAAGATCCAGTGATGGGAATGCATTGGATTCAACAAAACTTTGATTTTTTTTTTTTTGGTTTTTTTTTTTTGTTTTGTTTTGTTTTGTTGTTCTTTAGGTTTTCCATTTCATTAAACTGGCTTGTACCATGCATTTATTGGTCTAATTAATTCAGGGATTTTGGATATCTACAGCATATTTGCTTCCTTTCCTATGTCTTTCTGAGCCACAATTTACCTTCCCAAGCCACCCATCTTCTATTACTCTGAAATTAAATCATTAAATAAAGATCATAAAGAAGAAATAACTCCCTTGATTCCCTCATTAAAAATGTCCTTAACTCAGTGAGGTGGGAGTGAGCCAGCACCACAGCTCAGTCTTTCCCAAAGCCCTGGGGAAGTGTATGGGGAAGGAATCCCACTCCTGACATCTCCACACCAGCTGTGGTTTGGATCTACACCTTGTACCTCAGCACAAAGGGTGGGCACACATGTAAAAAACACAAAATGTGTTTAGCAGCAGCCCAAGGATGATGATCACTGTCCCCTGCACAGTGGTGAGGGGTGATGGTGAGCACAGCAGCAGCTTAATTGTTGCTGCTCCCTGGAATTCAGACAGGAAAACATCCTCTGGAAGTGACTTACAAAGCCTGGTGAAATTTAGAGAGAAACTGCTGGCTTCAATCCTGGTCTTGCATGAAGCCTCTGTGCATGGCATAGTGTGAGCAGGGTATTTTCAGGAGGCTGAGCAGAGAGCAGAGTCAGATTCCAAGACCAAGGAGGGAAAGATTTCAGATCTGTATGGCCTTGATGGGTGAACTCAACTTTGTGTGATTTGAATTTGAGTTCTCTCTTGGTGAGGCCAGAAGTCATTTTCTTTTAGGATATCAGCTAGAGATCACATGAAAATGGGGATGCTGGGTTAGAGCTCACCTCCAGCCTGGGCCCCTGAGCTCTGAGGAGTGCACCTGTGGTACAGCACCTCTCCTGACTTGGACTGCAAACCCTGAACACCCTTCCTTAGGGAAATTCCTTCAGGGAGCAACTTCTGCTTTGTCCCTTGGCAATAGCTTTTAGGAAAACTGGGGTGATAGACCTGTGCACCCCTGCAAATGTTCTCCCCAGCAGCCCAGCCTGGCTGCAGCAGCTTCTCCCTGCACAGAGGAAAGTTGCAGGATTTATCTGTGTGGTTTCTCTGTGTCCCATTGTTCTTCCCACGTACAACAGAGTAATTACAACCTCACAAAAAATTGAACAGACCAGAGCTTTTGTCCTTATCTGTTCCCGCCTCGCTGTTGTTTCTCTTCCTATTCAGTTGTGTTTGAAAAAGGGTCTTCCTTTAAGCATTTCAAAAGCCTCTCCACCTTCACCCTTCATTTTTAATCTTTTTTTAAAAATTATTTTATGAGAATCACCACAAATTAATGTTTTAAGTTTTTTTTTTTACTCCCAGAAAGATATTCAGATTCAAAGAGAGAGGTCTATTTTGAAAAAAAAAATGAAAAAAAAAGAAACCCTCTAATGTTTGAAATTTCTGTTCAGATCTGCTTTTGGTGCCTGCAGTTCTCTCCCAAGTCCAGGACAACATTTACCCCTGAGGTAGCAATTAAAGATGGAAACCCTAAGTGGAATTAAACTTAGTTCCCAGGGAAAGTCTGACTCTCTCTGAGTAATTCCCCATACTATTGGACAAGTGATTTCACAAACACCATTATTGTGGATTGTTTCTCACAGTGATTGTATGGGTTTTTGCTGGAGTCACAACAGCCTTGCTCATTCAGCATTCATTAGGATGGGTTTTTTTCTCTCTTAATAATCACCTCTCTCTGTCAAACATGCAGTCATTGCAGTGAGGGGGCTGGGGAATGTTTTACTGAGAGCTGTGCAAAGCAGGATGGAAACCCAGCTCCAAAAATCACTTTCCCAGCAGATGATCTGAAAACATTTCTGGTATCTCAGTCTCTTTATAAACAGAAAAATAAGAGTTCACTATTATTGTGGCTTAACCCCAGGCAGCACTAAGTACCAAAGTAACCTTTTCTCTCACATCCTCCCACCAAATGTACCCTCAAATGTTGGGCACTGCAGGGCAGAGGCATCCTGCACGCCCGCTGTGCACTTATTTGTTTGGCTCTCAAAGAAGCTCAAGGTGTTTGAGATTTGATGTCCACAGATGTCAAAGGAAAGCACAAAAAGGAAAAGAAAATGCCTGTCCCATAGATGGTGAGATCCTGCCAAGGACTTGGTGACAGCACTAACTCAGTGTGTGTATTCCCACACAGCCAAGCAGGGACTGCTGGGGACAGGATGCAGAACTCAGCATCTGCACATGGACCCAGGCAGCTCCCTTCTCACTTATTTCAGCTTCTGTCCAGGCAATGATGCTGATTTCCTCCCCCAAACTTCAGAATAATTGATAGTCTATTGTTCATCCTCAACCTTAATGTATTCCCTCTTAAAGCTTAGTCTAAAATTATAAGGACAGAGTTTTTACAAAGAACACTGCAGTTATGAGTTTTGTTTTGTTCCTCTTCATCACTGTTCTTCTTTAAATGGTGTATGCACTAAATGGAAATGTCATCTTCTAGGCTTCAAGCAGAGACAAAGCTTAGAGCAGAATATCTGGGCTTGCTTTCAGCTGAGTGGGCTAAATGAAAAGCAATCAGCATCTGTATCTGACTACTGCTCCTGACCAAAAGCAGGCCTTTCAGGGGCTTCAGAGTTGTCAGGGAGAAGCCAAGAGGTGTTCAGTGTTCTCTGCTTCTGCACACATCCAACTTTTCTGAAATAGAAATATCAAAATTCCTTACATGAATTCTTACCTGTCTAAAATCAGCAGCCTGATATTCAGCTGTTGGGCAGACTGTGACACAATTTGTGTCTGCACACACAGCTCTCTGCTTTCAAGAGACAAGGAGACTGTGTGAGCTCAATAACTACCCAGAGTTTTAGATGTTTATTCAGAAAGAAGCCTTTGAAATTCATCAGCTGCTATCTGGGATATGAGAGAGGCTCCTGCTCTGTAAATTATGATGCCACACAGTCAGACTTAAAAGCTTTCTTAAAAATCAAATGCCAGAAACCTTAAACTCCATGAGAGAAAAAGGAAACCTAGGTGGAAGTATCTTTTACATCTTTAATTGCATCCCCTGCAAGAATTTGTTCCCATAATTAAAGGGCACATGATAATTAGCATGAAGAGGCAAACTACAAATGAAAAGTCAATGGAGTTGTGTTAAAGGGGAATATAAGGTTTTTTCAGATGCAGTTGGAAAGTCCTTTTTTAAAGCATTTATTACAGAATTGTAAAAAAATAATCCATAAAAGAAAGTAATTTTTTCAGGAAAATGATGTCTTAAAAACTGTTTCCCACTTTACAGTCCAACGCTTTTCTTTCGTCCTGATAAAAAATGCTCAGCATCATTTGGGGTCCCTACTTATTTATCCCTTCCAATAGTTAGGAAATGTCAGTAGTACTCAGAAAGAGATGGAAATGTCAGCAGTGCCATTCTCAGCCACAACTACACATTTGAATAAGTAATACTTCTTGATACCTGATCATAGAGACAAACTGGTATGTGAGCCCCTGAAAATAACCTGGGGGAGATTTTTACAGTCACCAATACCAAAATACATACACACATAAAACATCTCAATTTTGACCACTAACTGTAATTAAAGTCCACCTTTTCCTTTTTTTCCAAACAGATGGGGAAATACCAAAATGTTAAGTACCTTCATTTTCACCCCAGGGTTCTTTTAAAGGCTTTAAACTTTTGGATGGTAGCCAGATTTTCACTTGGGTTTTTCTCCTTGTGTTCAGGCCTTGCAGCACTGAAGGCACGAGAAAGGAGCTACATGCTTTAGCTTGCCCTGCATCCTATCTCTGCTGCTTGCTTAGCAAACTTTGCTCAAAGTAGGTTAATGTTCCAATGCACAGCAGGCTCCAAAACCAAAGCATGATTTTGACTTTTTTTTTGTTTTTGAAGGCTGTCAGCACTCATTCATCCAAGGACCTATTCCATCTTTCTGTTTACCCACCATAGAACATTCTAAAATCAAAGTCCTAGGCGCTATTTTTAGAATTCAGAGGAGTTACTTGCATCAACCATTTTGTTTTCCTGCAGTGACAATTGGGATTTATCTAATTGCTAAATAAGGCTTTGCTCGTGCGAATTTGCATGGGGAGTCATCCAAGAAGAACAGGAGGCAGTGGGACTTGCATCAGAAGGCAGGTGTATTTTTGGGTAGCTCTCCTTTGCATCTCGCCCTCACCATTACACTTGTCTAAACTTTTCAGGCTCTGAAGACTTTGGACAGGGCCCTGGCTCAAGCCTTCTGTGATGGAAATGAAGGAAGACAGGGTCTGTTTGTGGCAAAGAGAAAGGGGAGCACAGTGTGGAGGAGGCTGTTGGTGTGTGTGTATAGGATGATATATATATATGTGTCTGTGTGTATATAAGGGTGTGTACACACCCTTTCCTTCTTGCCTTTAAAGTCAGAGAGATTTAATGTCCCCTTTCCCTATGTAAATGTGACTCAATGCAGGCAGGTTCCCTGGCACCCTGATGGAATCACAGAATGGAATCCTGGAATCAGAGAATGTCTTGGCTTGGAAAGGACCTTAAAGGTCACCTAGTGCCAGCCCCCAGATCTGTGTAGGTTTTATTTCATGTGCTTTCTGTTACTCACCAAAGCCACCTGTGCCCCAGCAAGTATTTGTGATGTTTCGTAGTCTCTAATAAGTATGCATAGAAGCTAATAACTGGATTTTGGGAAGACAGGACTGTGTCTCAAAATTATCTTTAAGGGGTGGGCTCATTTGTCAAGAAAGGGAGGAAATAACCAGTGCCAAGTGCTCTCCACAGTGTGTCAGGAGTTAGAAATGGAAAACTATTAACACAAGTGTGTGGCCTGGAGGAATAAATGTATTATATGAGCTCCTAAAGTATGATTTAAACTTTAGCTTCTAACTTGGAAGGGAGTTTATATTGCTTATGTTGCTTCAAGGTATTCGTCTGATAATGATAAGTATTTCTCTTTCTGTGTCATTGTAGTGAAGAATCACAGGAAGTTTCTTCACCTGGGATAAGAAGGGACTTGATACTTCACATTTGAATATCTCTGCACTTATGAAATATGTTACAACTTGGGATGCTTCTCCTGAGTAGCTCCAGAAAGCAGCAGGACTGGTTTCAAATGCAGGATGGGAGTCAGAAGTAGCAGTGTTAAAACAGCAATCTGTGTAAGCTGCTTTACATCTCCAGAGCTATGCAAAGCCATAACTTCCCCTGGCCTGTCCATAAAGCACTGCAACCCTGCCTTGACACATTTTATAGGACACTTCAGCTTGCAGGGGAATCAGCTAGCTGCTAAAATGCTTCTGCAATCCCCTGGTCCCTCCCTCTGGACAAGCAGAGGGGTGGGCTGTGATTGCAGAGTGAGAAGTCCTGTGTTTTACTGTGAGTGAGGGGAACCCAGCTGTGTGGGGTGCAGTAAGCAGTGTTCCCACTGATGGTGATGGACTGCCCAGGTCACTGCAGGATATTTCACATCTTTCTGGGACTGCTGCACTCTCTGGTACGTTTTCTAATCATAAGTAGCAATAGTTGTATCCCAACAATGACATCATCAGCTTGGAAGGGGTGGTCGTTTAAGATGAGATAATCAGTTTTAGAAAGCAAAAATGGGATCTAAATCCTAATTCTTGTGAATAACAATGAATAGATGATGCTCCACATGCTGCGCAGTTTGCAGTATCTTAATTTTGAGCCTAAATCAGGACTCATTCGCACATCTGTAATTTGATGTGTACAAAACCCTCCCAGGGGGATCCCACGGGTGCAGAACCCCGGAGCTGTGCAGGAGACAGGCAACAACAAACCATGCTGGGTGTGATCATGTGCAGGCACTGCCCTGAAACCCCCTGGAGACACCTTGTCCTGCCCACCATCCCCAGGGGTCTGCAGGTGGGAACTCCCACAGCACTCCTGCACTTTTGTCTGAGCCCAGATGGATCCCACATTGCACGAGGAGGAGGGAAAATGGAAAACTAATGAGCAGAGGATCTCAAAAGCAAACTGCTTTTTATCTATAAAGGGCTGGATCTGCATTGCACTGACATGTTTCTTGCAATGCAAAGGAGGAGCTGATGTGTGAATTAGAGCAATTTATGCACATTTAAAGAACTTTATGATGCTGTAATTAGATGGGCATCTCTACAGAAAGTACGTGTCAGCAGCCTAAATAGAAGAGAAAACTGTTGTATTTTATGTTCTCTCTGTGTCCCTTTCGGGTCCAGTGTACTGTCCAGCTAAATGTTTCTTTAGATTTTTCTCCCTGTAAGAGATTCATCCTACCAAGATGGTCTTTTAAAATTTATTTTGAGGTGTTTGTGTGCATTGGAATAATGCCATTCTATATATAGGATGCTTTTTGCTTTGATTTTAAAATAATTTTATGCTTTTAATGAAATAGTTTTAAAATAGTTTCTTGCTTTCAAAAGAGCAAAATACAGCTGCTACTAGAATCTGATTAATGCTTGTTATTTCATGATAACTGTAATTAAATTCAGATAATTACTGCAATATTTATGGAAAACAAGGAACAAAAGCTGTAGTTCAACACTTATGCTGCAGAGTATAGGAGCACAGGAGTGATCTAAGAAAAACTGTAGGGCAGAGTGGTGACTCCAGGGAGACCTCAGGGAGCCCAGACCTTCCCTTTTCATCCCCACTGGGTGATGTGGAGCCAGCACATGCACACCCTCCCTCAGAACATCTTCTTTTGGCTTCAATTCCTCTTCTTTGCAATGAAGGATGTGGCAGCAGAGCAAATCAGTCTCAGGGCTGTGTCACAGGAAGGATTGCTTTGAACTGTGCCTCAGCTCTGTGGAGATGTCCCTCTGCCTGGACAGCACCAGGGGGATTTACAGCCACCTTTGTCTGCCTTCACTTTAAGATTTAAGGGAAGAACAGAGAAACATAATTTCCCTGGAAACCCCTCTCTGGTGGCAGCTTCTGAAACACCAAGCTCTGACAGATGGATGTGATGGCAGTTCATGGATATGTTAGTGGTTACAGCAGGGCCATTGCTCTCAGCTCATCACACAGACCTAAAGTAATCACAAAAATGTCTCCAAAACTGATAGTGTGGGTTTTTTTTGTTTTTTTTTTGTTTTGTTTTTTTTTTCAGTTTGGTTGTTGTTTGTTTTTCGATTTTTATTTTTTCCCAATGTAGCTGTGCCTGTCCAAAATGATAACAGAAATTGCTGCAACCAACTTTCCAAATCATTCTCTAAACCCACTTACCTGTGCTCATGGACAAGTGCTCTGCTAAAACCAAGTTTTCAGTTTATATGCCCCCCTACATGGTGGCATGGGCTGCACAGTGGCAGACAGGTAGAACACAGCTAAGGTGGCTGGAGGAGCACAGCCTGAGGGAGGCTGACTGCAGGCAGAGGACAGAAGTGCTTGGACATCCCAGCTGACTCACCCTGGTTCTGCTGACAGTGTTTGTTGGACTGAACACAAGCACAGCACTGCCTGTCTTGAGCAACAAGTCTGTTGCTCAGAGAACTGATATTGTAACAGACTACTAGGGCAGGAAAACAGAGCACTAACTTTGCAATTTGGAAAAATTATAAATAAATAAACAGTGCCCTCTGGCCCACTGTAAGCAGCTGTGCTTAAATGCCACTGATCCATTTCCCAAGCTCAGAACTCCAGGGTGTGATTTGTAAGCAAGCCTTTGACCCGGTCTCACCCAAAATACAATTTGTGTCTGTTCCATGAATGGTGGATGCATGCTTGGGTTTGAAGTGGGCAAGCACACACAACTTGAGGTGTAATTTTAAGACAACCAGCTGCTTATCCTAAAATCAAGGTGTGCTCATAGGCCCCCAGAGGAACAGCACAGCCTGCTGGCTACATGCTGAGGGAATGTCTTGTCCTGCAGCAGCAGGGATGCCAGGGAGTGTGGGACCTGTGTTTCAGTAGAGGGGACAAGAGGACACACAATGTGAAGAGCCTGCTGAAGTAGCCTGGATTGTAACTGTCCACCAGCCAGCAGCTCTTTCTGAGTGGCTCAGTGGTTCAAATGCAACTTCAGCCTTGGGACATCTGGGATAACTCACAGTCTTGCAGTAGATTTGTGTCCTGGTTGGTGTAGCAGTTGGTGTAGTGTGGGGATTAAATATTAAGAACATTTCACTAGGCTATTTCCTCATTGACAGAAACATCCTTTCTAGAGGAGAAAAAAATAGCCCTACCACCAAATATTTTTGATAAATGTGACAGGATTAGAATAGAATATTTCAATTTTTAGTTTCAGTACAAGATGCTTTTTTCAGTGCCCTACTTTCTTAGCCTTTTTTTCTAATATTATTTTGTGTGGCTAAGAGACAAGAGCTTTCTTGTCTTCCTCAAGTTATTTAGAGCTTTTCATTGACTAATGCCTTTTGTCACAAGTGACAGTGAAGGACCTGCTTGGTAATAGAGATCAATGGAGATGAAGGTGACATTTCAGAGCAGAGTTTTAAAACTAATGCATTGCTATTTATCTGGCCAGAGAACCTAGGAACACTGGCCAAGAGCACCACAGCACTCACTGCAACTTCTGTCCCTGCCCTCCTCCTAAAAATGCACATTTCCTGTTCCTGTCACTCTTTTCCAACCCAGTGCTTTTCATATTTCTTGCCTGTTTTAGAAAACTCTTTGTCAGTCTGTGGTCCCATGAAATTTTTATCAGCACACTTCTCACTCTCTCAGTACCTGTTGGCTGAAGTGGGGCTTTGTCAGCAGTGATGGGTGACCTCTCTCCCCTGGGGAACTGCACCCCGTGGTTTTTGCAGGGACAGAGCCTTTAGTGCTGGGGAGGTCCAAGGGCATGAAGGGTGTTACTGCCTTATTCCCTACTGAGAAAAGTGTGGTGTTGGCACTGAGCAAGTTAAGGAAGTGTGATTTCATGCTTCAGCTCTCCCTCCAATTCCAAATGCGCTAAAGATCCTTGTGAGAAGTGCTAAAGTGATAGACAGGGGGACCTGAAGCCCCTTTTTGCTTGGAGAAGAACAGTAGGAGTTAATGGTCATCCCACATTATACACTGGAGCTATCAGCTTTGTGTGCCCAGTTCAATTCCAAACACATTTAGGATTTGATCCATACCTTCTTTGCTAAAAAATCCAGGAGGGGTGGCAGCTTTCAATCTTACAGTGATCTGAGACCACCATACACTCAAACAACTTTCAAAGCAGTGGTCACATTAAAACCCTACTAATGCTGACTAGCTTTGAGTAAATATTTACTACTTTGGTTCCAACTACTCCTCCCTCCCTACCTGTAAGCTTTGCCATCTGTATCCAGAAGTACTGGCTTTCATGCTCTGTTTTCTTGACATCCTCCCCACTTAGGTCTAGAATAAGAAGGTCAATTTAGATAAAGCCTAATGCAATTACGTCTCAAACACAATCTCAGTAACTTCTGTACATAAATGAAATGAAAACACATTAATAACCTCGCATACATCCTGCCTGGCTGTCTCACCCAGTGTCATGGCAATGCATTTAGTACAGACCAAGCAAGGGAAAGACAGATTGCTTTCCCAGAATTCGCTCAGTTAATGGAGAAAAATCCACCCTGATCTAAGCTGGCTCCAGCAGTTTCTCAGAAATATTAATGTCTCGAGCTCTCATGGCCTTAATAAAGTAAAATATAATGTATTTCAATGGAAAACAAATTCCCCATTTCTTTTCTCCTGGCACTTGGTGCAGCTGATAGCTACAGTGTTGGTTTCAAGCAGAGCATGCTGAGCTAATTATATTTCTTCTAAACATTGTTGATTTCTTGATTGCTAATGTGGTATTTGAGAGTCAGTGATTCTTAAATGTCAGCTTAAGAATCCATCTTTACCAGTCTGAAACCCCTAAATGCAGATCTTGTTTTACCAATATTCCCAGTAAAGAATTACTGTACTGCTTGTCTGGCAAGTGAGACAAATAAAAATTTCCAAAGGCTGTATGTTTTTTTTTTTTCTGCAATACGTTTAATTGGAGGGAGCATGGAGACACAGAAACATTTTCATTAATGCTTCATTATTAATCAGTAAAAGATGGATGCAGCACTTGAGGGAAGCACTGAATAGTGAATTCCCTAATCAATTTACTGTAGCTTCCTTTGCTCTATTAGGGTGAACATTGTAACAGCACACTGTGAATGCGCTCCTCCCTTAATGTGCTCTTTATGAAAAAGGAAAATAAAATCCCTGGAACTGGATAAATCTAAACTGTTTGGTAAAAAAACACAAATGATATTATTTTTCTTGGTAATTCTAGGATTCTGGTGGGCACAGCATTCATACAGTTTTTGGATGATGAGTCACATAAATATTGCCTCTGTAGTTTTGGTAAGTTTCTCTTTTTCTTTATTTTGCTTGTGTCAGGAGAGAGATAGAGATAGTGCTGAAGGCGATCTTGCCCCCAGTATATTTCAGCTGTGTTAATTATCCAAGAGTGGGAACAGCCTTGTCCTCCCAGCTCTGGGTGTGATAAAGAGTGAGGGAGCTGGGAGAGGTCAGCTGGAGTCTGCTGTGAGGAGGGAGGGACAGAAAGGTGAGGTACTGTACAAGGGACAGAGGGTTATGTGTCCATGCTAGGGACAGAAAGGAGTGAGCTGGAACTGCAGAAGGAAGAGAGAAAGAGCCAGAGCTGTGTGGAGCTGCCCATGGCAGGTACATAGAAAACATATGAGAGACTTTCAGATAACGAGGTGCTGATGGTTCAAGCCTTCTGAAGTTTTAAAGCAGTGCTCTGAGTGCAGTGTCCAGCTTGACTTCCACGTGCCTGTATAATATTTTATATGTTATTTCTTTTTACACATTACAGTATTGCAACATAACAGTAACTAAGCCTGGGCTCTGACTGGGGTACAGATATATTCAGATGTCCTCCAGTAAGGGTCTCCCATCACAAATCCTCCTGGGAGGAGAGCTTTCCTCACTGCTGTTCAGCCAAGCAGTGCCTCTCTCTCATTCCTAAACTAAAATTCCTAAACCAGGGAGGCAGCTGAGCAGAGTGCAAGGTCTTGAGCACAATAGCTGGGACTGTGAGGTGCAAAGCCATATTTCTGTGGGAAAAGGAGAGGGAGTGGAAACCAGTCCCTGATGGCTGGCATCAAAGTACTTAAAAAAAGGTTTGAAATCTGGCTGTGCAAGTTTTAATCCAGTCCTTCCTACAAATGTGCCTGTCTGGGAGCCTGTAAAGATTGGCCACGGGAGCAATACGTGAGTTCAGTTGCTCTAGTATGCAAAATTCTTGATTTTTGGGAACTTTTCAGAAAATACCCTAATTATGTAAAGAAATCCTTTCCATTTGCACCACTACCAGCAGTAATTCAGAGGCTAAGGAACATGGCTTTGTTCTTTACTGCCTTTATTGACTCAAGGCCTCTAGGCAGTACCGGACTGATGGGATGTGATGGATGGAGCTGCCATCAGACAGTGAACCATGGGGGTGTTACTCCTGGGGTCCTGAGGAGTGCCAGATCCCACTGCTCCTCCCTCAGTTAGCAGCAGCAGCACAGCTCTGCAGTCTGGAAGCAGCCACAGTCTGCTGGGGCAGGCAGGCTCAGCTCTGCCTTGTCAGAGGCCATGGCCTGAGTTAGGGATCTCCTGGAATCCCAGTGACCAAAGAAGCTCACCAGCATCTGGTCTGCATTACTGGAGGCTGAACACAGAGGAATCTACTCTTCAGTCTGTTTATCTCCATCCAGTGTCCTGAAACCTTTAACTTGTCACTGGTTGAGCTAAATCTCTCCTCCTGATGTGCTTGGTGCTGCACCTCCTCCTCCTGTGCATCTCTGCTTGGGTACTGTCCAACTTTATTTTTCCTCAGCTGATGCTTGTAAGCCAATTGGTTTCCTTGTTCACTCTAAGACATAGGGGAAGTATCCCATTGTCCTGTTGCTTAGTCAATTCATATTCAGGCATGACATTGCAGACTTGTAACCACTTTTAGGACCTTGGATGAAAATATCTGGGAGCAGAGAAATTGAGAAAGGTAGTTAAATTGAAGATATAGGACAGTATATTCTCACCCAACATGGAATAACATTGACTGAATGAAGAGAAAGTAGCACATCTTTTTTGCTTAGTTGTCTCTCTCTTTGCATTTACTTTCTCAGCAATGCAAATAAAATCAGATACATCCATGAGACTATTTACTGCTTTCAACTCAATTTGAAAGGGCTGCAGGTAAGAACTGGAATATTTATTTTGTGTTTAACTCTCAGGAGCATGTCACAAACCTGGGACCTATTGTGACTGAAAAAGCAATTCATGAGGTAATGACATATTCATTAGTAATGACATCACACACAGATGTTTTATTAAAACATCTGTGACAAAATGTACATGCTAACCAGAATTCTAACAGACCATCAGTCTAACTCCATACTGGTCACAAGCAGGAACCTCAAGCATTTTCAGCATTATTTCAAAAATACTTTAAACAGACCCCATTACAGGGCAAGAGCTTTTGGAGAGATGACTTTTGCTTTGTCGTAAAACAAAACATTTGATATAACACTTACTGTGATATAAAACATAAGCACAGTTTCAAGCTACAGTGTCTGGGTTCTTTTTTTGTTTCAGCCTTCCCCTCCCTCTCACTCTTCACCTTTGTGCCAGGTCATCAGCTCTTTCCTTTCACTCCAGTTCCTCACTACATTTTATACTTTTCCCCTGGCTGAGGGGGGATCAAGCCTTTGTGTTGTTATTTTGATGCTTCACCAGACATTACCCTTCCAGGTCTCTTAGTCAGCAAAGTCTCAGACTGTTGACCTTGAGCCTGCTCCCATTCCTGTATCCCAAGAAGTCCTGGTCTCTGGGACTGTGCTGAAGTTAGCAAATGAGTGCAGCCCAAAGGGGCAGGTCTGAGGATGATAGGAGCTGGCATGCAGCTGGTGGTTGAAATCCACTCTGTGCACATTTTAGGAGATTTTGCTCTGGGCAGCTTCTATCCTGGTCCTGTGGGGAGCAAGCTGAGCACACCTTTCAGTTTAACTTCATCTGAAAGGGGCCCAGTTTGGGTGTTCTGCTCACTGCTGGAAACCAAAACACAGGGATTTGCAGTGGCACAAGGGCACTATGAACTGGGATGTTAACACAGGTTTCCTCTTTCCTGGCTCTGCATTTTGCTCTCTGTACTTTCCATTATCCCTTTGTATGGTCAAGGAACACTTTCTGTATCTCCCAGAACTCTTTTGCACTTAATGAGTGTTTCCCTTCCAGACCTGAACTTTCCTGTCTTGCCCTTCTTCTTGCTGCTGGAATTCCGGCAGGAAGAGAAGAAAAGATTTTCTTCCAGCTTGGCATTAGGTAGGAAAGTCCCACAGACCCAGCTCTGGAGCACTTGCCAGCATATAGGTGATATTTTCCCAGGTACAAATCTAAGCACACGACTGTATTGCTGTTCCTTCTTCAAAATTATGAAGCGTATCAAATCTCTTGATAAAGCAGTTCTTAAAAAAAAACCAAAAGCAAAACAAAACCAACTAGTTACAAGGAATAAATTTCTTTCTTTAATCTTAAATTTAGCCTGATTTTTAAACATTTTTTTTCAATGTAGCCTAAATATGGGAAAGTTAATCTTTGTCTCTAGGAGTTCTGCCATGGAATGAGCCCTGGATGTACAATTTTGTGATAGGAAATAACAAATGTCCCTGCAATTAAGTATCATTACTCTTTTCCTTGTGCTATTGCACCCTTGACACTTCTCCAAGTCTAATAGCTCTAGAGTTGAACATGTTTTTATTAACATTTATGCAGTAATATAAATACATGACTTTGTTTGTTTGTTTTCCCCACCAAGTCAACACGTACAACTTTTCTCAGTTGTAAATCTGCCAAAAGTCCTCAGGAGACCTGGAATCCTGAGGCTCTGAATCAAAGGTGTTCACAGTAAAAGCTTTCTCATGAACACAATTTGAGTGACCTGCTTTACTGCTGTCTGTGAAATGACATGTACAAAGGGGAATATTGGAATAGTTTCACACACTGACAATCATTGTGGGCCTCTGTATGAAGCACCTTTTCTATTAGTTTCCTTTTCTTGCAGGCCCTTGCATTCTTGCATTCTTCTAGCACTGATCCAAATAGATCTTAGATTTATAGAATCCCAGGTATCCATTTCAGATGTAAACAGCAAGAGATGAAGAGTGTCATAGCTACATGAAAGTGCAGAAAAAGGCATAAAACATTTACATGCAGCAAGAAGAGTCAAGGATCTTTGGGAATTGCATCTTTCATGAAAGTTACAGCATCATCATCCTTTGTGGGTGATAGTCCTATTCAATTATTTTGCTTTTTGGAACAGCTGTTGACATCTTTTGATGTATGCCATGTAACAGTTCTCTTTTATATTTATTTTCTATTCTATTCTATTTTGTCTTTTGTTTCCTGGCCACATACTGTACATATGTACTGTACTGTGAAACAAAGCTCTCAAACCTTTTGAAAAGCTATTTCCTTTTCTTTCAATTCTGCTTGTGGAAATGGAAGATTAACATGCATTGCACATTGCCTGAACAGCCATTGAATAAAATTCACCAAGTGGCACCACTATGTAGAACCTGTAAGTATTCTATTCAATTGGCTTGCCCATATCAGAAGAAAATGAAGGGACAAACAAATGGCAAACACTTTAGCTAGAACCTCCATCTAAATAATGACTGTCATGAAAAAGAATTTTCTGAATCATCACTTTCAAACAGAGATGCAGCCATGAGACAGAGGTGCAGACTTCTGAGTTAAACTCTCTAACTCTCTGTGTAAACCAGAAACCAATTAGAAATATTACAATAATCAAACAAAGCCTTAAAAAACACCAAAGCCATTTGCTGCCCTATATACTTTTCCATTATAAAAGCTGTCCCTTTGTGATTCTCCAGGACAAAACCTGTGCCTATATACTTTAGTGAAAATCTTTTAGGAATCTATGAAATGTATATGGAAAGTTCCAGGTGTCCAGTCTGCCCATTCCTGTGGTATCCCTGTTGGGCCCAGGCTCTCTGCCTCTCCACTGTTATTTTCCTCTGCACACTCATATAGAAAATCGAGCAGAACTTAGGTCTAAAGTACCTTTATTAGTGTTAAATTGGATTATTTAAACTGTTAGCCTAACATACTTAATTTGGCATTTGTATTTTCCTAAGAGCATGGGTTTGGTTTAATTTGTTTCATTTCTTCCTGTACCCAGCTGTCTGTAATTTTACTATCAATTTCTATACTTTTATGGTGACTTAGATAAATATTGCTAAATTATGGAGATTTTATAAAAGCCAAACAGGTAATACCATTAACCTCAGCAGTCAAAAATAATCCTATTAAATTTCCAGTCAAATTGCCTGGTAATGAATGTGCAGCAAAACTCACAAAATTTAACCATTTCACTGCAGATCAGTAAACCATGCACTGAATCTTTTACTTCACTCATTGCTGTAGCAGCCTGTCACCACAGAGTTGTGAGCAGCCAGTGGGTGGTGATGCAGGGATTTTCTGGTCTGAGGGCCACCTTGAGCACAAACCAAAAGTTTAACACCAGGACCTGTGCAAATACACAGTCACATTCACCTTGCTTGCCTTTGGCCACAGGAATGGTTTTTCCTGAAGCCAGTGAAATACTAATTTTTTTGGCTCTTTTATTAGCCTCAATGGATAAATATCTTCCTACATCTTGCATCTTTTCCATTCTGAAAAATGCAAGATTTTGATCAAATATGCCTGTTTTTGTCGGGACTCTGCAAAGCTGTTGGATTAGGAAATGGAATCAGCACAAAGAATTTCCATGTGGAACTTTCTATTAATAGCTGTGCATTTTTATTAAAGCAGGATAACTCTTAAAGCCTCAGAGATATTGATGGGCTGAAGGAGAAGTTGGTTGGCAATTTCTGCTTTGCAGGGGTTTTCTAGGGGCTGAGCTCTGGCTGATTAATCCTGGATTGTGGGAGCTCCACTGGTGGATCCAACTGGTGCCTCTCAGAGCCTCTGAATGATACAATCCCCTATAATCTGGCAAGTTTTGTTTCTTTAGGTCTCTCTTAGGGCTGTGGCATTAGCATATTTGGGAAGAACCACAGCTGATGTTCATAATGGGCAATTGTCCCTCCAAAGCCCCCAGGCCCCTGGATGGTAGCTCAGTGCATCAAATGACCTTCATCTCTGGATGAAAAATGGGAAATAATTAGCCTGAAGAGCAGCATGCCTGAAAAAAATATTCCAAATGCTCCAAATTCCCAAACCTGGCAACTACTGCCTCCTTTTACCAGGAGACCAGTCCTGGCTAGTTCACAGTTTATGTCTGTGAAAAGCTTTTGGATCTGGGTCTGGGCCTCAGTGTGGGCTTCTCCCATCTTTCCCCTTCCCAGTGAGGTCTCCACTCCTCCTCACCCCAGGGCACTCTCCTGCAGAAAGGGCTGATAAAGAGCAGGTGGGAAACTCAGAATTCAGGCAGCTCTCTTCAGCTTTTTTTTTCACCCTGCTCCTAGCAAGGAGCAGCTCTGCCCTGAGCTTTAGCAGCCTTGTCTACATCTCCTCTGAAATAAAACAGGAGAGGGGAAAATACCTGGAAAAATAAATGCATGGGGAGAGGGAGTAAGAGAACTGCCAACAAGAAAATAAATGTACAAGAAAGGAGATGGAGAAAGAGGAATGAAAGCATGAGAGAAGATAGAAACAGATATAAAGAATAAAGAAAAAAACTGAAGGGGAAAAACCCCACAAATTGAAACAACAACAACAAAAAAGAGAAATGGAAACATGCTGAGGAGGGATAGGAGCCACCCAGGAATTTTCTATTACACTACTAAGGGAATTCAGCAGAGTGATAAACATGGGAAATACTGACTCAGGACTCTCTTCTCCTCTAAGCTATTTGTGCCACAGATAATCAATGCCCAGATTGTTTCTTACAATCTTTTCTAGCCAATACTGTATTTTTTTTGCCTGAATTATACCTCCATCTAACATAGGTTCTGTTATTATTCTTGTGATAAGTACTGTTAGTTGAAGACAGGGCTGTGCTTTCCTGCAGTGTGATTTTGTCTCCCTCTGATTCCTATTCAATATGTCAAACTGCAGCTGCTATTACTAGTGGAGGAATGTGGTTTTTGGTTAACTGTTGGAAGTAAAGCAGCAAAACCTGCCTGACAGCTGTGCTTGCAGAATGAACACACAAGGCCTCTGAAACATCTCTCTGGGACTGGAGCTACAAGGGAGAGAGCATAGTTACAATCTATTTAAGTACATAGGACTTTCAACATACAATGCTATCCATTTCAAGAATGCCCAGCCTATTAAATAAACCCCTTCTTTTAGTACACAGGGAAAAAATGTACAAAACTCCATAAAACTCTTTTTTTCACAACCTGCAAATCATGTGCAGTATCTCTGCATTCTACACCTTCCATCATGCCCACAATGCTATTGGAGCCCAGCCTTTGTGTAACCATTTTCCAGCATCCACCTTATTTTCACCATGCTCGAAAAAATTAATTTCGGGATTTATTTTATCCATAGAGGAATGAGCAGCTCCATGAAATGTCACTCTGCCTAGAAATCTTCATGTACTTAACATGCACACCTCTTCAGTTTTTTGAGGGCTATATAAACGTGACTGAATAAGGAACTGATGAACCTCTGCACCTAAGAAATACATTTGTTCATAACATGCAAAGATAATGGAGAGGAGACACAAACAACTTCTCAAAGTGCTGAATGGTCAGCTAGCAAACATCCCCATCTTTTCACTGACTTCTGATTTTCGTAAAAGTTCATATTAAGTTTCATAAAGGTTCACCAATTTAATAAAAAAATCTTCCCTTTGGGTTTATTTCAAGAATGACAGAAGCATTTTGGTTTAATGATTTTTCTGTTTCAGTTAATTTGTCCTTAACAAACTTATTGGCCATTGCATTCCTCACTGCATGCACAGAGTATGTGTACTCACTTCTCACAGATATATGAGTATTTTGAAAATCACACATTTTAAGCAGAAAATACAATCTGTTATCTGTCTAATGCCATAGGAACTCTCAGTGCCTTAATTAGATCTTGGTTCTGAAATAGTGTAAGGGCCTGGTTTCTTGGAAGAGCTGACCCAGGGAAGTGCTCAACACCAGAAAGGGACAGCACAGCTCTGTCTGCACTGGAGCTGGCCTCAGCTCAGGTGCTCAGTGCTTTATGTGCTGTTGGTTTTGCTTTCACTGCAGCTGCCAAGGGTCCCTGCCTGACCTGGGGCTTCCCCTTGCTCCAAGCCCCAAGCAAACCTCCAGGCATAAGTGCCTAATCTAAAGAGACAAGGCTGGGAAGAATTGCTACTACACACTTGAAAATACAAGGCAGGGGAAAGTAAATCTGCTGTTTAAGGTATGATTTGACTCCTAGTTTTAGCTGAGGTGATATATGAAGTCTAGGGCAGAGGAGAGAGATGAACCTTAACCTTCCATTCAAGTGCATTTAACCATAAAAGTGTCATTTGTCGTGGCGTGGTGATGAATGCACAAATACAACTGCTTTCCACATTGCTCCTCGTGGAGGATTTTACAGCCATGACACTGCACAGGAATCAACTGGCTTGATTTAGTTCCCTACATCTGCTGTACATCCTCCTCAGCACTGCAAGGAACCAGCCCTGAAGGCTGACATGCCTCTGCTGAGACACCATAAAAATGCACATGTTTGTGTTTGGAAAGCTTTGTGGTGGGAGGATGCCAGCTCCACTGAGATAGATAAAGATCTTTAAATGGCTTTCTGAAAGCTGCTCCTGCAAAGTCTGTCTTTGCAGTATTCAAAAGCTCTTGAAAGGGCATCAGCACTAGCTGAAATTAAGAAATTAAATTAAAGTCTGTGCAACAGTTAAAAGGAAAACCCCAAAACAAAACAGATGCCCCAGAAGGGAGCTGTGCCTATAAGCTTTGTGAGTTTTAGATAGACTGGATATAACCCATGCCAAAGGTCTCAAAATAGTTTGTGTCTCAAGGGATTAGTAGACTTTTGTCAGTAACTATGTCATATAATTCCTGTGACACCTCCAACCTTCCTGCCCTTATCCCAACACTGATGTGAACTCCTAAACTTCCTGGAGACAAAAATCTTCCACTCCTTTCACTGGGTCAGTAGTTGGGTTCCTGATGTCTCACTTGTCTTCCATGTCTACTGTTTAGAGGGAGGGTGTTCCAGAGTGGGCTCCTTGAAGGATGCTGCCCATGCTGTCCAGCTGAAGCCCTGCAGCATCCCTCCTGGCTGCTGACTGCACGTGAGGGGTGTCACTGTCCTGTGCTGGGCCAGCCTGGCCTTGGGCTGGGCCACTGGTGAGGCAAAGAGACCTCAGCTGGCTCAGGAGCACGCCAGGAGAAAGCAGGTCTTGGTTTAGCACCTCTGGAAGTGTTTGCTGTTTTGTTTTGGTGTTTTTTTCTAGCACATAGATAGGAACCAGGAGCACCGTATTAAAATATTAGAACCATAATTAAAGGATCACACATCAGTCTGCTCTTCCCTTCAGACTGCTGCCACCTGGTCATTTTGGATTTAATTCTGCTGGTCTATTTTGCTCTAGTGTCCTATCTCTTTTACACCCAGCAGTATTTTCTTTCAGATGCTGTAGTTTAACACCTTACCACTTCACATTATGTGGTATTCAAAGCTTTTTACATTATCTTATTGTAACTTCAAAAAAGGCAAGTTATTCAGTATGTCAAAGGAAATAGCTTCCATCCACTGCTGGGGCTGAAGGCAAAGGTTTGTAATCTGTCCTCAACTTTATTAAAAAACATAAGGCATCAGCCTTCATGTAGCTCAAATACATTTCCTTGCGTGGTGACAAAGCATGTCTGATACCACAGAATGAACTTGATATGAATTTCTATTCAGTGCACTCAGCCTCCTGAATACTATTTAATTCTCCAGTGCTGTGTGATTGAACACACTGATCATGGAAAGAGAATGCTTGCTCAGCCTTGCACTGCTCTGCTTTGCTCTCTCCTGGGCTGTTTTGTCGTGATGCTTTTCCCTTCCCATGTCTGAGGGTTGAACATTACCTTCCATGAGCAAGGAGAATTTAACTCTCAGACCTGCCCTTGGTCCCAGGATTGCACGGACCTTCCTTGGAAATTGCACAGCAAATGCCTCAGCAGCCACCCCATGCTCTCTTTTCATACATAAATATAACTGCAGAAGAACTGGAATGCAGCTGAGGTTTCTGTTTTGGACTGTCTCCAGGGGCCTTCTGTGACAATGGCACGAGGGTCCCTGTGTCACTGCTCAGTGCCGGGTCTCGGTGACACCCGTGACTCAGTGACATTGCACCCCTTGGCTCTCAGGGGTATATCACTTGCTAGGCTTGATATCATTAAGTTCTGACTTGGGACACATGCCTCAAGATTTAGAGCAGATGCTAAAAATCTAAGGAAATCAGATGATTTTATGTAATTGGGGCAGAAGCTGGAGAAATATGGAGGTTAACAAGGGAAAGAGGTTTTCTGTGCAAGCACAAGGCTCTTATTCTCAAGTGAATCCAAGCCATCAGCTCTTCTATAGCAAACCTCCAACTATGTGCATCTATTTCTGAGCCACCTGTGCCTGGTGGGTTTGGTTTTAGCAGCTGCAGCTGGCCTGCAGGAATGTGGGACACAGGCAATTTCCAGGGTATCAGTGCCTGTGTCTCTCTCAGGTGCTGGGATTGGAGGAGCATTCTGTGTTACAGAGGATAAAATTCCTGCACTCTCTGTCAGGTCTTGTGCAGATTAAAGGAAAGATAACCTGTCCAATCATCATTATACGCTCAAAAGCATAGCTGAAAAAATCCATGTGTATTGGTTCCGTCAGCCTCAAGGAGATCTGCAGAGGAAACAAATGACCCACAGTAAAAATGGATAACACCTCACAAAATTGGTACCTGGGAGCCATGTGGCTAAACTAGCAGTAAAAATAACCCATTCTTCTCAACTTGAAATTAGTTCTCTCTGGAAGTATAGAAAAGAGATTTTTTAATGCTGTTTTACCACCTGCTCCTCGTCCCTGGGATGTGTGTATTCAGTTTCGATTTATGAGGGAAAGTGGGGGGAAATCAGATGAATTTTAACTGGCATATATCAAGATCATAGTGGTTTGAGGGTTTTTTTCTCCTAGGCTATATATTTTCTAATTTTTTTTTTTT
>WEIU01007884.1:31663-42806 GCA_013389925.1 Aegithalos caudatus | reverse complement strand
AAAAAAAAAAAAAAAGGTGCCAACTTTTGCCCCAGGGAAGGAAAAACTAAAGGTTCATGCAGCAGCTTTGGCAAAAAAATATGGGAACCTGGTGCATGTCTGATGTTGGTCTCCTCTTCACAGCAGATGAAGCTGCTGGATTTGGTGTTCTTTCTGCTGTGGGCTCAGCTTTTCTGAGGCCTGGGGGTGGGACTGAGCAGCCCCTCTACTCCCTGTGGGTCCACTGCCAATTCTTCACCCTTTGATTGTCCTCCCTGATCTTGGACCAAACCAAACTGAGCAGTTCAAGGAAAAACAAAGGCCTCTGAAGGATTGCTGCTGCAGTCTCCAAAGCCAGGGAAAGGAAGAAAGGCTTTTTGCCTAAGCTAACACAAATGAAGCTATCCAAGCAAATTAAGAGAGCCCAGTCCCCCAGTACCATGGACAGCTGACTTTAAAAAAAGGCTGCACAAGAGCTCAAAGGCTAACCCCTGCCGTGGGCCCACCTTAAAGCTACAGCAGCCATCTCTGGGCATAGAGCAGACAACAGATCAGGGAATAGATGATCATCACAAAGTCAACCCAGGAAGCAGTTTTAGTCTTGATCTGGTCATTATGCTCCTTAACAAAGGCAAAACACTGCCAGCTATTTTTCTACTGATGCCCTATGGAATAAGAAAATACAGTGGCAGAGATTTAATCTCCGTAATCCCTGTGGAAATAAGAAGGAACATGGAGCACCTAAACCAATGTATTTTGAAAGCTTTCTTTTCTTTCCCACTACTTTTTTCATCTTTAAGAAGTGGGTATGTGACACCTTGCCTTGCTCTACTCTGGCCATGGAATCTCAGGGGAAGTCTTAAGCACACACCACTGTTTTTAGGTTTTCCCAAAAGTTGAAATAATCCTAGGGGAGGATTATCAGTTCAAAAGAAAATTTGTTATAGACAAGTGGAGGTTATTCTGTTGGACCTGAATCACAATTCCATTTTAAAAAGACCAGAAAAGCTCAGAGGATATCATTACATAGTTAATTCTTGACTGTACTCTGAAGACAGATAAGTAGTAGAAATGTCTCAAGCTATTATTGGAAGAGGCTCTGTGTTAATTTTACTAGTGATTTATATATGATCTCAGTAAATTTGTCATTCAACTGCTCATCCTTTAGCTACTAAAAATAATTGTGGACAAGTGAAAGATCACTAGGACTGAAGTTTTCATTTGCGCTGTTTTGTTCATCCTTCAATTCTAGTTTAAGTCTAAACATTGTAGGAAAAAATCATAGACACTAGAAATTATACTAGAATTGGTATATTTACAAAGACAGGAAAACCAGTAACTTCCTAAATCAGGGTACCAGGACCCAAATATCTTTAACATATGTGTATTCAAATACAATGGGTTAAACCAAAAACAGTAAGAAAGATAAGCTTAGAAATTAGATTCAATTCCCTTTTCCAAATATTTGTGCAACTAAAGAACATAAAGATGTCAACTACATAGATTTCATTGATATTTAACAACATTTTTCTTATTTCTCTCATAGATAAATATATTGAAAAGGGTTACTAGCGCTAACTTATATATGGTTTATAATCAGCTGTGTGGTCATGAGAGAATATCAAGGTCACAGAATCACAGAATGTGTAGGTTGGGAGAGACCTTCAAGATCGAGTCCAACCCAGCCCTAACACCTCAACTAGACCATGGCATTGAGTGCCACATTCAGTCTTTTTTAAACACATCCAGGGACAGTGAGTCCACCACCTCCCAAGGCAGACTATTCCAGTACTTAATCACTCTTCCTGTGAAAAACTTCTTCCAAATATCCAGCCTATATTTCCCCTGATGCAGCCTGAGACTGTGTCCTTTTGTTCTGTCAGTGGCTGCCTGGAGAAAGAGACCAACTCCCACCTGACCACAGCCACCTTCCAGGCAGTTGTGGAGAGTGATAAGGTCACCTCTGAGTCTCCTTTTCTCCAGGCTAAACAATCCCACCTCCCTCAGCCATTCACTCACAGGGTTTGTGTTCCAAGCCCCTCACCAGCCTCGTTGCCTCTTCTGGATGCAATCAAGCATCTCCAGGTCCTTCCTAAACTGAGGGGCCAGAACTGGACACAGCACTCAAGGTGTGGCCTCACCAGTGCCCAGTGCAGGGGAAGAATGACCTCCCTGCTCCTGCCGGCCACACCATTCCTGATCCAGGCCAGGATGCCTTTGTCCACCAGGGCACACTGCTGGCTCATGTTCAGTCAGTTATTGACTAGAACCCCCAGGTCCCTTTCTGCTTGGGCACTGTCCAGCCACACCATCCCCAGCCTGTAACATTGCAGGGGGTTATTGTGGCCAAAATGCAGGACTCAGCACTTGGACTTACTAAACTTCATCTTATTACACTCTGCCCATCCATCCAACCATTCCAGGTCTCTCTGCAGAGCCCTCCTAACTTGCAGCAGATTGACACATGCTTCCAGCTTGGTGTCATCTGCAAATTTACTGACGGAAGACTAAATATCCTCATCCATGTTGTCAATAAAAATACTAAACAGAACTGGCCCAGCACAGACCCCTGAGGGACACCACTGGTGACTGTCCCCAGCTGGGTGCAGCACTGTTCACCACCACTCTCTGGGCCTGGACATGCAGCCACTTCCTAACCCATGACCTACCTCTCCTAAACCCCTGCTGGCTGGGTCTGACACCCTGACCATCCTGCAGGCACGGCATGATGACACTCAGTATAAACTGTTCCATTATCTTGCCAGGTACTGATGTCAGGCTAATGGGTCTATGATTACTAGTATCCTCCTTCCCACCCTTTTTGTGAATGGGCATCACCTTGGCTCATAATCAAAGTTCTGACAGAAAAGCAACACTTGGCAGTTAATATTGAATAGTTTTAGCATGCAATCTTGACCATCCCCATAGTATACTAAGTGAAAAAGTGATCCTCCCTTTTCTCTCAGTTAACTATTTCATTAACTTTCTGTCATGAAAAAGAGCCAAAGCTATCTTAATGACGTTATAAAAGCAAGAGGTTTATAAACAGTAGTGAGGTAACTACATCAAATTAACTTTGATTTGGAGTTTTCAGAATCATAGAATAACCTGAGTTAGAAGGGGATGCACAAGGATCATCTAAGTCCAATTCCTTGTCTTGCATGGAACATCCTAAGTACCACACCATGGGCCTGAGTACATTGTGCAAACACTTCTTGAACTGTGTCAGGCTGGTGCTGTGACCACTCCCCTGGGGAGCCTGTTCAGTGCCCAAACACCCTTTAGGTGGAGAACCTTTCCTAATATCTGACTGAAACCTCCTCTGAAACAACTTCAAGATATTCTCTCAGGTCCTGTCACTGGTCACAACAGAGGTCAGTGCCTGCTCCTCCCCTTCCCCTCACAAGGAAGGTGCGGACTGCAGTGAGGGGTCCCCTCAAGTCTCCTCCAGGCTGAACAGACCAAATTACCTCAGCCTATTCTTGAATGGCTTCCCCTCCAGACCTCTCACTGCCTTCATTGCCCTCCACTGGATGCTCTCTCTTAGCTTTACATTCTTATATCGTGTCATCCAAAACTGGCCCCAGGACTCAAGATGAGGCCACTCCATCCCAGAGAAGAGTGGGACAAGACTGATCTCCCCTAGGAGAGGACTGGCCCTCCTGGCTGCCAGGGCACTGCTGACTCAGATTCAACTTGCCAATGACCAGGAATGCCAGGTCCCTTTCCACAGCACTGTTCTCCAGGCTCTCATTCACCACTCTGTGCACATGTTCAGGGCTGCCCTGTTCCAGGAGCAGAATCCAGCACTCTTCGTTGTTAAACTGTATACAGTTGGTGATTGCCCAGTCCTCTGAGTTTGAGAGATCTCCCTGCAGGGCCCCTATGCCTGCAATAGTGTCAACAGGTCCTCCCAATTTATACCTGCTGTCTATCTACTAGATAACTATCATTAGTGAGTCCTGCATCCAAGTTGTTTTTGAAGATGTTGAAAAGCACAGGGCTGAGGATGGAGCCTTGTGAAATCCCACTGGTGACCAATGTGATATCAGTCCATTTGCTATAATCCTATTGTACCCAAACTGTCATCATGTTGTTCACCCATGAGACTATGGAATTATCTAGCTGTGCACTTGACATTTTTTCCAGAACAACAGTATGATTTGTCTGATTGTTCTTTTTATTTTTTCATTCTAGGTAAATATAATTTACCCTTTTTTTTTTTTTTTTCCTTGAAGTTGGGATGCAAAATACTGTAGAAAATATTGTACTAAAAGTCACTGTCATTCAGAATTTATCTTTTATTCATAGATGTATCAGTCTCCTTTCTAAAGAAGGACTTTGGAACAGGTGTCTTTCAGACACCACAATTTTTTTATTCACATGGGGACTTAACAGGAAGATTAACAAAACAAACAAACAAACAAACAAAAAACAAAAACAACAACAACAAAAAAAAACAAAAACAAAACCAACAACAACAACAACAAAACACCCCCCAAAAAAAACACAAAAAAAACACACAAAAAAAACCCAACAACAAAAAAAACCACCAAAACCACTAACCAAACAAGCACAAAAAACTGAAACCAATTTTGTTCAGAATGGGTCAGTGCTTGTCAACATTTAAAGCTGGTGTAAGAAGCACAGTAATGTTTCAGCACTGCATTGAGCTGTGATGCAGAGCTCAGCACAAACTCTGCAGGGACTCTAAAATCCAGTGCCAGGTTCCTTACCTTTATATCTAATTTGTTGGCTTTGAGCATGCCTTTAGGAAACCCTCTGTATATAAGTATTACAGCACCCACCTTTTTTTTTTTCCCTGAGATTTACAATCTACTTATACAAAATTAACATAAATTGACATGTATTTATGATCCTCTCTCTTTTTTTAAAACAGATTCCAAAAACACATAGAAGAAGTGACCTAGAGTCCTATTATCTGTATACACAAACCCAAAAGTTAGCCCTGTCCTGAACACAAAAGAGATGATTGGACAAAATTTCCTCTCCATTCAAGTCTAATAGACCTAATTGTGTGCTTCATACTCGCTTATTCCGTAAGTATTCAGATTGCCTATGTACAAATGAAAGAATTAATGAATGAAATACTGAGTACATTTTCAAGAAACACTATCTTCTCTAGCCTCTTTCCCATTCGGCTTTCTTTATGATTTTTTTTTTGCTTGTTTTGTTATTTTTATTTTTAATACATATGGGTAATTTTTCAATATGAGCTGGTTTTTTTTTTAGAATCCAGTATATTTGAACTAATGCTGTGAATTGTTTCTGACATTTAAATTTATGGGTGGTTCATAAATTTAAGTGTGGGTTTTTTTCTTCAGACAGTTTTTGCCCTGTTTAGTTATTTTTCCCGTGGGAATAACACATGCATTTTTTATTTAATAGCCTGTCACTTTCTTCATCAAGTTGCCATTTTTTTAAACAAGACAAAAAGCAGACCATCTTCCTGAAAACAGAATGCAAACTAACCAGTAAAACAGTAACACTGGTTTGAAAAATGAAGCAATGTGGGCTTGTCAGTCAACATGCTGCTATATAGTTTTGAACCGTCACAAAGAGAAAAAAAATATTTTTACTGGAAGGAACATGTATTTGCTGAAATGAAGTTATTTTGTCACATGAAAATCTCTGTCACTCAATTCAAATCTCTCTCTCTTCAACTTTCTCTCAAGAAGAATTTTATACTTTTAAAGAATTTTATAATTTTATATTTTAAAAGCAAATATTTTTAATCATATTTTGCTATGCAATTGCTGGAACAAATGCTCTTGTTATATTATATTAATAAATTACCTATGTTTTCTTCACTCTGCCAATGTAATTTAGTTACATCATTTTATTTTAAAGAGTGAAATAAGCACAGATGATAAGTTCTGTTTCTCAAAATCAATCAACAGTTTGAAGTTTCAGAATAAAATGTTTCTTATAAAGATGAAATATCAGGCCAAACATCTCTTTTTATGAGACTCTCACCAATGTTTTTAAAGTGATGTATTTAATATTTTTTACTAGTGCACACAACAGAAATGACAGCAGACAAAACTGTGATGGCAGCTGGGAAAGGCAGGAGAAACACAAGATAAAAACTTGGGTTTTACTGGATAAGGTTTACTAGCTTTGTTGTTTATCTTTTTATCAATAAGAGGAGCTAAATAGTGGTAAGTATTTTCCTACTCTGAGTGGAAGAAGAGGCTTGAATTCCAGGACCAGTGTAGTGTTGTTTGGATTTATTTTATAAGTTGTATAATAGCTTTCATGGCAAGATGTAGTTTTAGTTGCCACTGTAAAGGGCCCCTTGTTCTTATCAGAAGTTCATAGGCCTTTGACCAGACACTGTTTTCTATTGGTCCCTCCCTAAGATTATTCCCTACCCATCCTTTTTAATGTATCTTTCCACCTCTGTCCATCAATCATTTTCAAGGTCCAGAGGTTTGGCCCGTGGTTGGTGGACACCCAGAGCACCCCACCCCAATTTAGCTTGATTTGTTCTTGTTTAGGTAATTCTGTTGGCATTTGCCACCTTGCTTTGTTTTATTGGTTTACAACTTGTACCCACCCCCTGGGATTGTACTGGTAAAAGCCCCCTAGGACTCAGGTTTGGGGTCTCTTTCTTTGGAGGCTCTGAGCCTGGGACCAGGGGTTTTCCCCTGTGTTCCCCAAATAAAATCTGCTCCCAAAGCATCGAGAGAGTCCCCTCTTTCTGACCACGGCCGTGACAGCGGAGGTAACGGTGCTGCAGAACCAAGAACCCACACAAAGGTTCTGTTGGGGCGCAGCCAGGGCTGCTGGGTGGTCAGCCAGGCAGGGCTGGCCACAGAGACAGAGCTGTGCACCACAACAGACCGGATCTCAAGCTTAACCATCAAGTTTAGTATCAACTAAGACAGAAAATAGATTCCATATTCAAACTAACTGTAAAGACTTTACCTCAGAAATGACTGCCTCTCAAGACTCAAACTGCAATTGGTTTACTTATGTTAGAAGAGAAGAAAGATAAGAATTAAAAACTGATGTTTTCCCTCATTTACATTAACAGGACTGTAGGTTCCCTTTGTGGTCACAGGTGATTTTAAACAAAAATGGAGAAAATACACTAGTGAGCATAAAATGAGTAATAATTCAATTGCTAATCCCTTCTAAATGATATTTTAACAAAACCCAATATTATATTAATATCAATTGAAGTTAATGTTCTGAGTATGTAAAACCTCAATTTGTAATGCAAACCCAAACCAAACAAAAAAATAAATCATTTTTAGGAATGTAAGTCTTGAAAGCCAGAACTGTATGACATCCAACTGCTTGTCATTTCTAAAAAGTCAATTAAGTAACTACTTATTCTGAATGAAAAATATCTCTTTTTGCTGATGGTTTCTAACTGTGATATATATGTCTAAAAGATCATTACAGAAGAAACACCATACCAGTAGGAGTTTGGCTTTCTGTTTTCAAATAGCTGCTGAGGTGAAAGTGAAAAAAAGAAATTTATACAGGTGCAGAGAACATTATCCTTCTGTCACAAGTCCTTATTTACATGTGCACTATTGTGAATGGCATGGTCTGTGCAAAGGAGGGATTGAAAGACTGTCTGCTGTAATGGTCTTGAATGATTGAGCAGCCATCAGGGTCCCTGTAACTCCTGTTCACATTAAAGAGATTTATGCTGTGTGTACAAAAACCAATAGGTCCCTTATGGCCCTGGCCTGACCTCAGATTTTAGAAAGCAGTGACCATGTTTTGTAAAGAAGCTTTATGTTAGCCCTTCAATAGCATTCTTTTTACACCATTGTAGCAGCATTCTTGAAGAGAGTTCATCAGCTTTGAGGACCAGAGTCCTTGTCTCATAGTATAAACAGTGAATTATTATCTTTTTGTGATATTTTTGCAGCTAGATTTCAGTATTTTCTTTTGTAACTCAAATATTTGAATAGAAATAGCAGCGAACATTCATTTCCACATTCAGTGTTGTCTGTACACTGTTGACATGCTTACTCACTGCAAGAGAAGTGGAAGGTCAATATTGACTTTCAGTGGATCTGGTATTAATATGTACCTTGCAGGCCTTGTGAGAGGGTTCTAAAGTAGGTAGACACAGGTATAACTTATTAACCAATTTGTCTTTTTATTTAATTCACTTTTATTTTCCCATTAAAATAATGAGATTTTGTTTTCTGCCTGTTCATTTACTTTTTACAAGCTTGAAGGTCAAATAGCAAGATAGCTGTTTCTCAGACACCTAAAAAATTTACTCTGTTGTGCATAGAAACTGCTTCATCCCCATCCTATTCAAACCAGCTTCCATAGTGGGCCTTGGAATTAAATCACTTGACATTCAATGCAGGTTTCAATCCATGAAGGTCAAGTTTGGTTGTTCCTGAGAGAATTAACTGGAGTGTGGATGACAGGGAACAAGGAACCAGAAGAGTAACAGAGTTATCCTTAGACTAGATTGTCTCCCTTCAAGCTAGGCAAAGACACAGAAGTTGCATAGTACAATTGGGGTACATGTGAACATTTATAGTAGTTACATGTGCTCCAAATTTGGGAGCACTTTAAAGAATCCTTAAAAAAAATTTTAGGCACTGTCTAGAATTTTTAAGTTTTTAAATTTTTTTGTTGTTTGTTTTAATTAAATTGATAATCATTGGTATCACTTATCTCTCAAGACTAAAGCCCAACAGAAAAAAAAAAAAAAAAAATTAAACTAGTAAAAATAGTCAAGTGTACTGAAAAAAGCCCAGGCAGTGGTTTTGGTTTATAACAGAAGGCCAGATCAAGTAAATTTTTTTCTTTCATTTAGTCTTTTCAAAAATTGTAAGCTGGAATACTTATATAAATGAGTTTTGTTACAAAAATACCACCTAATCTGAATTCTCCTTATTATTAGTTATACTATCTAGGATAATAAGCACTTTTATATTAATATTTCTAAATATCCTCCGTGGTTCCATGTTTAAAAGGCTATAAGTACTAGTTTGCCAGCAGATTTCTCAAATCAGTATTTCATCTTTCATCATTACGTTTCATACTTTTACTATTAATCCACAAGATTAATAGTCTTGTGTCTTTCAGCAAGACAAGACTGATTATTAGAGTGGATTTCTTTCCCTTGGTTGTTTGTTTCATTTGTTGACATTTCTAAATGAGAAAAAGCAAATTATTTCAGTTATGATAATGAGATTCTTTGTCAGATCAAAAGCTGGAAACCAAAAACATTTCCAAATTTGGGCAGTTGCAGTATAAAACAAGAGAAAATATTTAGTAAAATTAAACCTTTCATTACCTTGTTTTAAAATTACTAATAACTGTAAGATAAATTAAAAGTGAGTGATTCAACTTCTTGCAAATTTATTTAATGCGCTTTCCTAAGACAGTGTTACAATAGTCGAAAATAAAAAGTTCCTTCCTATGTCTACAACTTGCTGATCAAGCTGTTAGTAAATAAGATTTACAGCTCATTCTGTACTGGTGATACATGAGAAGGTACAATATGACACTGTTTTCCTTTCCTTTCTCCTGCTTTACTTGTCTAAATGTACCAGAATATATCTGGACATTTGGGTCCTGAAACACCTCTTCTGAAATGCCACACTTGATGAACTTTGGAGAATATCTGTTGATGGTTAAATTCTGCAACTTCTCCTGTAAAATGCTTAGCCAAAGAAAACATCTCATGGACAATTACTTTGTTTCCGAACAAAGACATGTTCTTGATTTCCTCTTCCTTTTTATAATATGTATGTCAGGCTTCATCTCGTCCTACTTAGGTGTCTCCATTACAAGTCAGAGATTGTACTCTTAACAAGTGTGGTGTATTCCATTGCTGTTCTAATGAAAATAAAAGTAAGAGAAAAGCATGCTTAACTTGCCTTTTTTGGTTTTATTTTTTTAACAGTGTAATAAATGGCATGCAATGGTGCAGTGGTTGTGGGGTCTTATGGTGTGATTATTTGTACAAGTCATTTAGAAGGAAAAATATTTAGTCTCTCAATATAAATCTAAAATCTATAATGAAGAGCTACACATATTTTCATAAGTATATTGAGTTTTATGTCCACTTTTAGACATAAAACAAATGGTAACACAAAGATTGAGAAAAAAGATGGTCATATCAGAAATTAGCACTCTGAGGTAAGATTTGCAGAGAAAAGCTGTGCCTCTCTAATAGAACTGCATCTCCAGCCAGTAGTTGTAATGATTTCCCGTTGACCAGCAGAATGAGAATTTAGACATACAAATACCCTGAGGTTCAACTTTAGGATTTTCATACTTTGCACGCAGCTGATACAGCACTTTGCAGATAAGATGCCAAATAAATTGATTTCACCATTCTCACTTGACAACAGATATATAACCTGCTAAATAGCAGGGTCTTCATTGAGTGTGTTTTATGACCCTTAAATTCAAAGAGATTATATGGCTTTCTGAGGCCAGTAATTGTAATAAAAAAATCATCAGGGAGACAATTTATGTAATGGAGAATACAAAGAAATTAGATAAACATGTTCATTTTGAGAAAGCCTTGCTTTATTCAAAGAATATTCATTCGTGCCAGTGATCCTATATCAAAAGGATCTTTTTAAGCATATGAATTGCATTTTATGAAGACATTACTCACACAGACAGAGCACATATTGCAAATATATATGTGTGTATATATATTTACACACAAAGGAGGAAAAATGGAACTTCAAATTGCCAATGCTCCTCACCCCACAATATTCTATTTTAAATAAATCTTCATAAAGGCAAATTATGAATATCTTCTAGAATATTTTCTGTGAAATTTTCAATTTTGTCTTTTGGGATGTGGTTAAAAGTGTATAAATGTCTTGGGTTATGAAACCAAAAAATGTGTATTATATTTCATATGTATTTTTTTTTTTTTCTTTACCTCTGTAACTCCAGGGGGGAAGGAGGTGGATGCTTTCTGATAAAATGGCCCAGCTGTTAAAACCAGGTGGGGCAGTGTCTCTTACCTTTTTCACCACCCATCTGTTGATAATGGGCCATTAAGGCTCAACAATGACATGAGACATTACACCATCCCATTGAGAGATGCCTCACCCAGTGAGGAGTGCCCCAAGCATTCCCACCTAGCTAAAACTGAGCCATAGGAACAGCAAGACATCCTGTTTTT
>WEIU01007883.1:5820-27615 GCA_013389925.1 Aegithalos caudatus | reverse complement strand
AAATTAACAGTAATTGATAAGCTGTGTGGATTTGTGATTCAGGAGAACATGCTGGTGGTAAATAACAATGAAAAAATGGAGTAGATAAACCTTTTGAATGCATTTCAAACTTTTTAAAACCTTCTTCCACCTTTATGTGTCTTTTTTTCCCCCTCTGGTATTTTTACCCTATATGAAAAATTATTTTGAGGCTTTATTTTAAAGATGTCCTGTTTATAAACTTTCATTTACAAATTTGAATATACAAGCTAAAAAATTCTGCTGTTAAAATTTCCTGCACAAACATCACTCTCTTATCTCATATATACAGTTATCGGTAATATGTGGCAAGTTTTTCTTTCCCTGCAGAATCTTGACTTACACTTTCCATTGANGCTGAAGAAAACTGGAAGAATCTTGAGGAGCTAAGCAAGAAAATTTCTACTTACAGATAGAAAAAAAGGTCAACATCTGTGTTTTATCATTTATATACATTATCTCACAAGATGTGGAGGGCTGAACAGGCTGCCTGGCATCCTTATACAGATATAATAGCTGAATATTCAACAGGTGGCCTACAAAATCTAATATTGTGGGTACAAAGCACTAAAAATTAGCCCAACAACAGTTATGTTGGAGAAAAATATACCTTAAGGTCTACTTCTCCCAGTCATGTTACTCTATATTGGATATGAATTTCCAGAAAGTCACATCCTTGATATTTATTTTGGAGTTTTACATCTAGGTCAACTGTCACTCCATGTCCCGTCTGGAGACAGATGAGTAATAGTGATCACTGTTGACTCCTTTTTATTTAGGACTTATTGGTGAGATCTTGTGTTCATTTTCTTCAAAGATTATTGCACAATGAAAGAGGATAAATTGATAACCTCCTAAAATCTTCGAGGACCAGCTGCAAACAGACTGAAAGAGGAACAGATCATTAGACAAATAGTGTTGGGGAAAACCATTGTCTTTAGACATTAATATTCCAAGGATAAACAGTAGATTCAATGGTCTGACTTTTAGCATGGATTGGCAGGAGTAGGCAGGACATCTATTTAAAACTCTTTATATGTGTGAGTCCTAGGTAAGTGATAGTATTCACTCACCTATACCCATCCCTCCTTTACCACATGCTGGAAAAAATATGGTGTCATGTAGCACTTTACACCATTTGTAGCAGCTCATAATTTCTCACATATAACAGTATTTCTGACTGCTGTGTATATCATTGAATCACAAACTTATAGGAAAAATATTTTAGTAGTTACGGCAAGTACTGTTAGAAAGCAAGGGTTGGACAACGTGTATGTGTTGTGTCATAACAGATTTCAATTATACCTAATCCTACACAAATTGCATTGCTGTTTAGCTGAATACCAATTTAATGTTTTGCTTCCATTTCTTTAAATTGAGTTGATATGTGATATAATTTTGTTTACTAAAAAGGAATTTCAGATTTAGTGCACAGTTACAAAAAAATACTGCTGCTATATTAATATAGTTAGTTCACTGGAGCATCAGAATTACTGTTTTAAGACATTGGTGGAAAAAATCCTTCAGTTCCATAAATTGTCAACATTAATATTTAAGAAACATAGACATTAGCTCATCAGAATCACATAATCCTTGATTAAGAGGTCAGATCATCAAATCAAACCACTCAGAGGGAAGGTTAAGTATAACTGAATGTTATAGTTGACTATATTGAATCTGTCGTTTAAAATAATCCAGGAAATAAATTCTTCTTAATAATATTTTTATATCCATTAATAGAAGTAAGTTGAGCAGAAATTAAAAATCTTTAATAGTCACTGGATTCCACAGCACATGGAGAACCCTGATTAACCTAGAGAGTCTGATCTATGCAATTTTCTGTTATTAGCAAATTCTGTCAGAAAAGACATTAAAAGTTCTAATTTTCTGTATTTCATCAAAGGAGGCTTGAAGAAAAAAAAATTAGGAATATTTACATTTATTTCTAAGTCTCTAATACTCTTAGTGCTCTATGATAAAGTCACATTAGATAGGATTAATCTGTGCAGCTGTAGATTTACCCTAAAACTGATGTCTAACATAGGTCAGATGAATCATATCACTAAGTGATTAACTGTCTGCTGTAAAAAGGAAGCTTAGGATAACTACCTCATATGTGGAAAGCTACATTGTAAATGTGGAAAGTTAAGTGAAAGTAATCCTTGTGGCTTCAAAATACAGGACTCAAGAACTCGATTACTGGTTTCATAATTAGATTAAAAAGATAAGTGATTGTGCAGCCAGTACGAGTGAGTATGAACAAAGACAAAATTTACTGAGCTCATAAAAAGTACAGGCTACTTGCATTTCTTTTGCTTTGTTTTGTTTTGTTGGGTTTTTTTTTCAGTGATCATTGAATACTCCAGTTAGTGCTGGCAGCCTCTTCAGCAATCAGTGAATTGATAATTCCCATGAGGAGACAGAACTATGAGTAAGCTAATTTTCAGTCTACAGAGACTACATATGGGTTGATTTTTTTTCTGCCTAAGTAGCCATTTGACAGGTTGTGAAATGGGAGCTGAGTATTGTTGAAGCTGAGAATAGTTGTCCCTGAGAAAATGTATTAGTGGCAGTAGGAATATGAGAAAATTGAAAATAAAGTTATTGCCATTGAGAAGCAAACATACTCCAAATAAACTACTCAAAGACTCAGAAATAATGCTGAAAATACCATACTTTTTGTAACTGTCTGATTTTTACCAGGAGATGCATAATCTGCTGAGTATCAGAAACCATTCAGCATCTGTATCTGAGCTAGGAATCTGTTGAATTTTGTGTCATTTAGTGGGATATGGCTGTTTCTGTTTATTTGTCCAAATGAAGGAACAAATAAAAGCCTTTCCAATAATCAAAACTGTAAAACCACTAGATATCTTTGTGGGGCAGAAGAAGAACAAAAAGCATAAAGCACTGTGTTCTGCGGTCCTATGAAAATATGCCTTAAATGCATCCAACTTTACAACTTAGAGAGGCAGAGAATGAAACTTTTCATCACTGATGTTTTATTTGTATTTAAAAATGAGAGGTACAGAGGCCTTATCTATCTGCAGTCATTATTCTCACACATTTACTCCCAAGTGCGATCTGCTTCAATGAAAGTAAATTACCAGTATTTTTTTCTCCTTAAGAGCTTTTGAAGAGGAAGAAAATTTGCACTAAATATTGCTTATCCAATACTGCTAACACCTTCCCTTTTGGTTAAGTGTATACTGCAGCTCCTAGTAAAATGACAATGAATAGCCATATAACTTGCTGCGTATGTGCTAAACTTATTTACTCTTATTTACTCTTAAACTTATTTACTCTTCATGTAAAAAAACACCTTAATTTAACATGGTCTTGATGATTTTTAAACTGTAGCTCTCTACCTTGTTTTAGTTGATGTTGTTTGTGTTCAACTTGTACAAACAGACAGACAGGAGATATATCTTTACTTCTGTCAAGGTAACATTCCATATCCTCAGACCACATTAGAATTACACTGAAAAGAACCTTACAAAGAATTTTTATGAACACTCTATGGACATTTAATGTACATGTCAAAAGAGAAAATTATATAGTTGAAGAATTATTCCTGATCTTGACAACAGTAAGTCTACTGATACCTATACTGTTATACATGCATAAAAGAGATGACACAGTTTTAACTTCATATATTTCAAACATTTAGAAAGCTAGCCCAGAATAAATTTACACTTTCAAACATAATTTCTGCATTTTGTGTATGTTTATCCCTCACTGTGCGCCCAATTGAAAACAAAAGGATTCAGTAATTTGGTTTTGGCCTTGACATTTAGCCTGGAAAAAAAAAAAAAAAAAATCTTGTTCAAAATTATTCTGATTAAGATTGGAATGGTATTCTGATAATGGATGGGAATTCTGATGATGATTGGAACTGGTTTAAGTACAGACTGGGACATATCAAGTATTTCTTTCATAAGAAGATAGAAAATAATCTCTTGGTAACTTCAGAATGTATTTTATTGGCTCTTCAGCACTGATGACCAGAAATAATAGCTGTCAAGTGCTCATCTACATTTCTGATTATTAAATTTTAAACAGTCTGACAGTATGAGACATAAAGAATTAATATAATTCTCTATCACTGCTGCAAAATTTGAGATTTTTCTTCTGCTGTTGTATTCATCCAAATTAGAAATGCAAAATCTTTTTCTAGCAGGGAATGATGCTTCCCACTCTCAGATTTTGCAGTATGTGATACCAAGTATCTCCAAAGGTGAATAAATCTTCTCACTTTTGCTATCATACTAATTTTCAAAACCAGAATGTTTTTCAACCAATATCTAAGCAGTTTTTAATCTGTGCCATCTTTAGGGATTAATGAAGTTGATATTATTATTAAATTAGTTAGTTCATACTTCCCACACCTTTTCAAACATAACTGTAGTGTTGTGTGGATTTATTTTATAAGTGTTAGGATAGCATTTATTGTAAACTGTAATTTTAGCTTAGCCGGTTAGAGAGTGAGTAAGCTGGGCCCCCTGTCCTTATCAGAAGTTGATAAGGGTTTCCAAGACAGCCCAGAATTTCGCCCAGATTGGTCCCCCCCACCCTGAGATCATCCCCTTCCCATCCTTTGTAACTTGTATCCATAAATCATCCCCAAGGTCTAGTGCATGGACGATGGTTGGTGGACACACCAAGGCCCCCACCCCAATTTAGCTTGATTTGTTCTTGTTGTTGCAATGATGTTGGAATGTAGTACATGGCTTTGTTTTATTGGTTTTTAACTTGTATCCACCCCTTTGGAACTGAAATGGTAAAACCCCCCCCAGGACTCAGAGTCAGGGCTTTTTCTCGCTCTCTGGGGAAACTCCGAACCTGGGTCCAGGGAACTCCCCTGTGTACCCCAAAATAAAGACCTGCTCCCAAAACCTCGAAAAGCGAAGAAGTCCCTCCTTCTGATCACGGCCTTACAGCAGAGAAAGATCGGTGCTGCAGAAGACCCACACAAAGGTACTGTTGTAACGCAGCCAGGGCTGCTGGGTGCACAGCCAGGCAGGGCTGCACCAGAGACAGAGCTGTGAACAACAACACATAACCTCATAGCATAACCTGCACTCCGAAGTCTCTATCTGAAAACCGTTATTTGGCAGACAAGCCTGGCAGGTTACCAAAACCATCAAGCTTCTCCTTTTCAGATAAGGTCTTTGAAAAGATGCAGGAGCCAAGAGCCATAACACAACACTACTGTATAAATTATGGAATGGTTTGATTTGGATTTAGAACATCAAATTCTGATGTGTAGATGACAATGACTACATTCATGTGCATCTCTCATATTACTAGGGAACCTGTGCACAGTAATCTATAATACATATTTAAGATTTCTAATTCACCTCACAGATTTTGCATGTGCAAGCAGTCACTCACTCTTCAACCCACTCACTGTATTCCTCTATAAGGAATAGTACTTGAGAATATGATATGAAAAATTATGTCAATATATCCAACACCATGCACTATTAGTGATAAACAATTTCATATCCAAACAGAAGAGTGGCTAACGTCTCTATAAAGCAAGGGCAGAAGTCAGTCACTTTTTATACAGATCTGGAAGTCACCTGATTTTGGGTGAGGCAGACAGATTTGAGCACATTCCTTTTCCTTTCTTAGAAGGAACTTGAGAAATTGCTTCTATGTTTTTCTAATTGAATCTGCATAAAGGGACTTTAAAATGAAGATAAAATAATATCACACTGGAGTGATATTTCACACATATGCAGTGACTCGCAGTTCATTCATGCCCAAATGAAAGAGTAGTAGGGGATAGCAGTGTCTGCCCTTGACTAGTCGTGGCACCCTCTCTGCAACACTTTGGACCTTAGTATCCTGATGACAGCATAACAAATGTGACACCCTGTCAGGCTGGCATATCACAGTATGTCTTAATAGAGACATCCACTGTAAGAACCCAATTTCTTTTTATGAAAGTATCCACTGTGTGCTGTTGGTGCAGTTTCTCCTTACAAACCTTGCTTGTGGGAGTGTACAACAGTCTCCCTCCTTACCAGTTCTGTCTGCATGGAAGTAATAGACATCTCATGGGCTTTGTCTATAGAAACTGTGCCTCACTGTGAGAGCCTGGATGGATTGCTGACTTAATATATTTTATTTGTGTGTGTGGTAGAAGGGACAGATCAGACCTTGCTCTGGTGAGGTAATGCGCTGCTCTGCCCACCCCACTCCCAGTCTGTATCTCACTCCTCAGTAGCTACCAATCCCCGGCATAGTGAAGACAATGCTCTACACCTGCCTCTGGAGCCCCTAACCCAGCTCCTGAGTGGCCACAAGACAGGTAGTCCCACATGGGGCAAAGGCCCAGGAAGCCCAAGGGGTATTTAAAGCTGAACACGAGGCAAGCACCTCCTGTCTTGACCCTACCTTCCTGTTGGCATTTCTATCAGCTGAACACTGGACCCCAGCTCCTCTTGGAATTTCTTTCAGTGAGCTGTGCTGGAACCAGGAGTGGTAGTTATGTTTGTTCTTTTCTATATGTTTTCTGTCTTTTTCTTCTTAATCCTTCTTCTTGGAATTTTTGAGTAACTTAAAGTCAAATGAGCCTAGAGTTTGTTAAGTTGAATGGGGCAAGTTAGTACTTTGGGAAGTATTTTATATTACCTGAACTCTGCTCTAAACTTTTTGCCAAAGTTCTCTGATTTTCTAAAGTTGTCAGTAAAGTTCTTTTGTTGTTTTGACCTCTTGAGAATATCTTGTTTCTCCTGTGGATCTAACTCAGAGTAAATTAACAAACATAAGACCTTAAAAGTTACATTGAAAGATTTTGTTTGGGGCCTTACACTTGACAGTCAAAGGATGTAATACCAAATTGGTAGAAATGACTGCACACAATTATCATCAAGTTGTGTCTTGAGAAAAATTTGTAAAAGAGCAATTTCAGCATGGTTTTGTGGCCTGGTATGTTGCTATGTACAAATATGTCTTGTTTCCCTACATGAAGATTTGATGATTTATTCATAAAAGGCTTTGGGTGAGCTGGTTCTTTAGCACACTCCGCTTATCTTAATATTACCTATCAGCTACATAACATATTCGATAGATTGAGGGGATGATGGAGATTCCTGGAAAACTAAGCTAAGAACACGTGACTCACATAATCATTTTTCAGTCAATTGCCTCCATAATTGTCTAGCCTCTTGAACTGTCTTTTGTTGGTTTTTTTTTTTCCTTTTCCTTCTGTTGTGGGTTCTTACTCCCCTGATGGTTTAGGTCATGACGGTTTAGAGAACTAGATGCAGAGAGATTATACCATCAAATTTTTTATAATTAATTATAGCTAGAATTTATCTCGATTTTTAGGCCCAACAGTCTATTAATAACCACATGAGATGATGCTAACACGACACAGAAGTTCTATCAGTCATGAAACTAATGTCTTACATTCATTTCCAAAGTCAAATACAGAAGAAGGTTTTTTCAAGACAGATTCAGAGGGCCTTTGGTTAAATTTTGCAATCTGAAAATTGCACCAATTTAAGGTGGTGTCCATATCATGTCCATACAACATTCAACTACCCAGCTTTGGTTATGGTATGTTTAGAAGACTGGTTGTGGTGAAACGGAACAAGGCAGTAAGAAAGTCAGATAACCTGACCTTAGAAAGCCCTTGTAGATTCTTCCTGTCTCAAGGTATTTTGTTGGACTGATTATTAAATTTGTATTTCCAGAAAAGTTTAATATATGTAAATACTCAGGTAAACAAGGATAAAATGTGCTAAGCCAGGCATCAAAATATCAGGATAAAAAAATTTGAGTCCTGTTTCTTGAAATCTAGGCTATAATACCCTGCGATTATCCAATGTGTATAAGCTAGGGTGAATTTTTTTTGCCTCTGTCAAAATTCCCATGTTAATAGCATTATTTAGTATAAAGTGTAATTGAAGCAGTAAGTGGAAGAGAGAGAAATAGAAAAAGTACCTAAAGGTTGTTGCAGCGTGCAGCTCTGTCTCTGGAGTCTGCCTTGCCTGGCTGACCACCCAGCAGCCCCGGCTGCGCTCCAACAGTACCTTTGTGTGGGTCTTTTGCTCTGCAGCACTGTTATCTCCGCTGCCACGGCCGTAGATCAGGAGTGGACTCTCTCTCTCTCTCTCGGCATTGGGAGCAGGTCTTTTATTTGGGGTACACAGGGGAAGCCCTGGTCCCAGGTTCGGAGCTTCCCCAGAGAGAGAGAGACCCCAAACCTGAGCCCCTAGGGGGCTTTTATCAGCACAGTTTCCAGGGGGTGGGTACAAGTTGGAAACCAATAAAACCAAGCCAGGTGGTACATGCCAACAGCATTACTTAAACAAGAACAAATCAAGCAAAATTGGGGTGGGGTGTTTTGGGGGTCCACCAACCGCTGGCCTAGCCGGTAGACCTTGGGAATGATTGATGGATACAGGGGAAAAGATACATTACAAAGGATGGGAAGGGGATGATCTCAGGGTGGGGGGAGGGGGAACTAATCTGGGCGAAGGCCTGGGTTGTCTTGGAAACCCTTATCAACTTCTGATAAGGACAGGGGGCCCAGCTTACAAACTATCTAACCAGCTAAGCTAATATTACAGCTTACAATAAATGCTATCATAACACTTATAAAATAAATCCAAACAACGCTACAAAAGGTTAACCAATAATAGTGAGAAATAAGTATACATTTAATTAAAAAGGTAATTACATTTAAACGAGAGAACTTTAGGATATTTAATTAGTTCTGCAATAGAAACAATTATAATGAAAAAACATGTGTAGGAACAACAAAAATAAATCTTTTCCCCAAATGTATTTAATGACACACAAAACAAATTGAATACAGAATATAATTAATACAAATGAGATAAAGTTGACTGGGTTTTTTTATGTGGTTTTTTTTGTTTGTTTCATAATTGTCCACAATTAGAAAAGGTTGACCACAATAATGAGAATAGAAGTATTACTGTAGTCTGAACAGGACCACAGCTGAGAAGCCCTCTAAGAATATGTGTAAGTACTAAGAGATATTTAAAAATACACATAGTTATTTGTCACATTTTAAAACACAGATGTAAATAAATTCTTAAAATGGATTGACTGGCACAGCGATAAATGCATGGGGTTGAAAAGAAATTTCTGGCTTTATGATTTTCAGAGCTTTGTGACCTTCATCTTCTGTCTAGTACTGAAAGGGGAATAAGGATTGCAAGGCACTGAAAGACTGCTCTTCCCTTTCCAAGAAGTAGCCTTGAACAGTATTTTTATCTCCTCTGTTACATTTACCTATCCAAGTAATTTGTGTATATCTGTTGGCATGGAATTTAAGTTATAAGAGTGATATAATGAAGAAATTCATGTCTTCCCTACAGCTACAACTGGGTATGCTTGGCTGGGTATAAAAGGTATTCTTGTGTAGTGGTCTTAGAAACTCTCTGGTTAGTCTCTGCATAGATGAGACAGTGAACTGATTTGAAACAGCAGACTGACTTGAGACAAGATGATTGACCAAACTCCTATCCCCTGTCAAACATAACATTTGATTAACTGCTGCAGAAAGTGGGAGTTTTGGACAGTCACAGACATTTCCCAGGCTATGCACAGACTAGTTGGTAGATGCTAATTGTGCACTTAATTGTGTTGGCCCTCCTGGGTGGGAAATCTGGCAGTATCGGAGACTTGATGTAGGATTGACTAAAAGGTGTATAAATAATATAAAATAACTCTTTCTGTTTATGCAGGTTTGGTCACATAGCAGTCCATTTCATATAGCAGAAACAGACAACAGATGTTTTATACACAGATTAAGATACTACAACAAGAAGGATCATGCATTTTCTGAAGTGGTCACATAAGGCCATCAAATAGCTTGATTATAAAAATTCATTGGAACAGTTTGAAAGTCTCAGATGATTCAGATGAAGATACTGTTGAAAGGGCCCTTGCAACAGGCCTGCATAACCATCCAAATAACAGCCAGCTACCCACTTCAGTGGATTCCTCACAAGAATTTTTCCCTTTTCAAAGATGCTAACAAATTAGATCTTTTTAAACTAGTCCTGTCTGTTAATAATATTGCAGGACCTTACATGGAATGTGCTGTTCTTGCTGAATGCTATGTCTAACAGTGAGACAATGGAAGCAACAAAAAACCCAAAACATTTGTATATACAGAAAACAAAACTCTCAGAATAGCAAACTACATTTCCAACCCCGATAGCCTGAAGTTAAGAGTAGAAATCAGCACAAGTACTAGAAGAAAAAAAAAGATTTATGATTCTGCTGAAAAGATCAAGTGCAATCACGAAAGGTTTATTCAAAGTGCATTGTTCTAGTTACAAACTTCTTTAATTCCCCAAGTCCTCTCTTTCTACAAAACTTACAGAACAAGCTGAAGCATTGAGTTTAATAGATTGATGATAGGTAGATAGACAGATGGATTAATTATTTATGTTACTGAATGGAGGTCAGATCTCTACTTTCATCTTTTGGATCTGGCTGCATATTTAATAATCTTATTAGAAAGATGGCTGGAATGCCTGATGTTAATGCTTCCAATTGTTGATAGATTATGGTCTCTAGAAGGCCCCCAATGTCTCTTCTCCCTGAATTATTTATAGTTCACTAATTATTTAGACCCTGCTTATTTTAAAGAATAGGAATTATCTACACACTAATTAAAACTGTCAAAAAGTTTTAATACTATTTAAGGATACAAAACAATGTCAGTTGTGAGGCTGAATACAGTAGAATCTATCTTTTCTTGGTACTAGAGTGTCCTAAGCTTCAAATGCAAGTAGTCTTTGGAAATCTAGGTGGAATTCCTTTGACCAAATGTAAATATCTATACGACAGGTAGTTTGGCCCACCAGTCTCAACACCTTTCATAATAAATGAAGACAAATTTGTACTCATAAGACATGATAAATTCTGAATCAGAAGTCCAAAATTTACTAGAGAAAGGCATTGCCTTAACATGCTAACTTCTTCCTTTATGATAAAGGAAGTGTAAGATGGCAACTCACATGTGGCCACCTGACTTCTGGATAGCTGAAGTTATGATTATTGCTTTCTACAGGGTCTTGCAGGGTCTACATTTGTACACACACTGATTGCAGGATCAGATTTTTTTTTTTTTTTTTTTAAGGAAATACCAGATGATCAGAGCTTCTTATTTGAAAATATTTTTTTAAAAGAAATCATAGTATTGATGGTCCATGTGACTGCATGTAATACTGAATGCATTTTTGCATAATTTTCTACTACTGTATCATTATCAATATCTCTTCATTAGAAAATCTCTGCAAATGAGATAAAGCAGAAATTTTGAAAGTTTTATTGTAGGTTTGAAACTGTTCCAACTGAAATTAATGGTGTATTTCTCAGTCAATCTTGTAGGTACAAAGCCAGGAAAAATCCTGAGGGCACTAGAAATTTTCACTGATTTAAAGACAGGGTAGATGTACAAGATGAAATTTGGCCCTATAAGGATGAACGTAGCAATGTTTATACTTCAGACAGTTACCAATTTAGAGACATTTATAATACCAACCAAAATGGCTGATGTCAGCACATGTTTCAAGAATGGTGTTTCCTAGGTCTAGGCACTGGATGAAAGTCCTGCTTGCTATGCCCAAAGAACAGGTGAGAATGGAAGATAGCTTTTCAGAAAGTAAGACAATCTAAACTGGGGATGTATTCAGTTTTATCTGCTTGAAACTCACATCTGTAAAACATATTCTGAAATTCAACATATAGGACTTGTGGTTTTATGGTTAAATAGGATTGAGCAGGGTTTTTTTCAAAAGCCATTGGTTAGGAAAGACAAAAATAATATTGGAAGTATCATATCTTTTGTATTTGCCTGATTTTTATCAACAGATGTGTAAGATACTAAGTTTAAGAAATTATTCAACATCTGTATCTGAGGTAGGAATCTGTTGAGTTTTATTTCACTGAGTGGGATATGGTTGTTCTCTGTTTATTTGTCTTTATGAAGGTACAAACAAATCTTTCCAATAATCAAAACAACAAAATCTACCTGAGAGATGGGTGGGGCAACAGGAGAATGCAAAGCACAAAGTAAGCACTGAGATAAACATCAGTTGTAGCAGAATACAGGAATGCCAAGGTCTCCCTGGCTATGCTGATAAATTCAGCATCACTCAGAAGCTCAATCATCCCTACTACAAAAGTGCTAGAAGGCTCCTTCACAGGCTTGTGGCTGCTATAACTATTCACAGGGATGCTCAGAATCTGGAAGTTTCATTACTTATGTAGTAGGCAGCCTGCATGAAACCGTATGTTTATGAGGTCTTGTTAACTAGCATGTGTAGGGGCTGTTCTATATTAGCTTTATGTTCAAAAATCTTAATATTTGTTAGTATACTAAAAATACTAATCAGAGCTCTCAATTATATTGCAGCATATATTGCAATATAATGATAAATCAATTAATATTTTTGCTTATAAGCAGAAGTTAATCTATGTGTTCAAATAATACATCCTTATCTTGCACTGACCTAATTTATAATGCTAATATTTAGTTGACAGTGTTTACATGAAGGAAAAAGAAAAATAGAATAATGTATTTGGCAAAAAGTGGAGAAAAGAATAACTATGAAAATATACAATCTCTTGGGAAAAAATGTATATGGTGTGGAGGCAATACACTACAATTCCTCAACAATAGCAAAAAAAATCTGATTTATTTCTATGATAAAAATTATTTTTAAAAAGTTCTAATGTTGAATCATATTGAACCTACTTAGTCATAGAGGACAGTTGGTAGACAAATTTTTAAAAAGATCTTCCCGCTTCTTATTTCAGGACCCACATTGTCTCATCTAGTATCTGTCTTTAAAATATTTTATGAAATCGTCCTAAACAGGATGTAACTATCCAAATCTACCATTTTCCAAAGTTGAAGTAGAAGGAATAAGAACTGATTTCTAGCACTAATATTAGCCATAAGATATTATCATATAGGCCAGATAGCCAGAGCAATAATCTGCTTGGCACACATCTCTAGAAGAAATTCAGCAGAGTTACTCTAACAGGATACACTCTATATATCAGCATAAATTAAAAACTGGAAGAAGGACCAAAATTTACCCAGACTAAGTATGAAAATACATAATTAAGAACACATTGATTTTGCTCTGCATAAGCTTCACAACCAGCTCAAACCTCCATGACCACAATAATATAGTGCCAGGTCCAAGTTAACAAACCCTGCTGAGAATTAACGTTCATTTATTTGGCATCTATGTTATTCTAGGAAGGTCAGAGATCGCAGATATGTTTTTAAAATATGATATCTAAACCTTCCTTTTGCAATAAAACATGGGAAGACAGTTGGGCAGCTACAAATTTAGACCAAAATTTGACTTAAGTTTTACTATGTGCAACAGCCAAATTTACGTTGTTTATAAATATTGATCTTTTCTAACTGATTCTTGTACCTTAGTAGAAATTATTCCTATGTACCACTTATCTGTCACAATTCAAACGTGTTCCTTTGTTCTGTGCACATACAACTGTACTTTTTCTCCCAGTAAGATATGCATGGAAGGAAATACAAAACTAGTATCTACCAATATGCCAGTGAAGTATTCAAAGCAGCTTTTTTTTTAATAGACTGTTACATAGGGCATCATTCTATCAGTATTTTGTCAGCAAGATGGCTGCCGCAAGCAGGAATCTCAGATATCCCAATTATAAAGTAAAATTTTATTTTCAAGTACATTTTATTCACACTGAGGAGCACTTTCCAAGTTTCAAACTGCTGGCTGAGCAAAACAGATACAAGTTTCTTTTAACTATTTATTTGTAAATCTCCTCTGAGTATTAAATATGCTCATAAAGATATGTCCATAAAGAAAATGAGTACAAATTTTATCCTGACATTTGATTTAAGCTGTGTTGGAAAACTTACTTGACAGATATAGTTTTTCCCCTGAGCATTGAAATAGAGCAGATTGGCACAAAGGTTTGTACTTAAAGAGAAGACCTGATTTTTATAGTGAAATATGAATAACACTCTTAATCTCTGCAGATTTTCCTACCTTTCAGTAATATGCCACTATGTAATGTCATTAGCAAAACAAAAGAATGACTACCATCTTTCCTTAAAAGGATACTATTAAGTTATTTTAGCTCCAAGTTTGACCCGTATTAGTATAAGCTCTTGGCAAATGTCCTCTGGGGGGAATAAAGGAAACCATTAATCTGCTACTTCCTTAAATTACTACTGTGGCTCAACGGAAAGAGTAAAATTAAAGTTTAAACATTCCAGGTGATATGTTGGCTTTACAAAAACACAAGTAAAATCTTCATAAAATAGAAAATTCTTATCTTAATTAAGACACTACAAAGTGTATACTGCTTTTGAATCATCATTTCTGGTCTGCAATAATTCAGAGGAAAAATATCAGTACAGACTAATGTCATGATTCCCATTAAATGTGATAGTTTGGAAAGTTCTTTTTAGAGCTGTTTTCATCTGTAGTGCACTCATGAATAACATTAGGTCAGCACAAAATTTAAATACATCTTAATACAAAGTTTCAATAAATGTATAATTATCGATTACTATAATAATTAATGATGTAACTATCAATTTAACAATTTTTTACTGAAGAGCTTATTTTCTACAATAAAATAAGTACATAAATACAAATTCTAAAATAAAATAAATAAAAATAATTTATTGGTAGGAAAGATATGGAAATTCTTCACAACAGAAGCAGAAAAGGTATGCACATTTCCAGCTAGAAGTTAACATGACATGCTTGCTTAATGACAAATTAATAAGATTTGTTCATCTTAGACACTGCAGGTGTTTCTTAGCATGTTACTGCAGTGAGTTGCATTTTTCCTGAGACTACTACAGCTTGTTTTTGTGATACAAAGGAACTCTATGGATACTATATAAAAGAAAATCTGATTGCTCAGATCTGTTTCTGACACAGAAATGATTTCTTCATCAGAATACAGTCTGTATGAATATATGGGCATTTTTGCCTGACAAAACCTGTATTACAATTCATAGAATACAGTTGTATACTGTGTCGTGTTATTTTTCCTGGTATATGGTGCTCTCATTACTGAATGAAACTCACACCTATAAGGAAAAAACTGTTTCTTAATCAATGCATGAAAAAAAGCCCGCATCGTCATTTTTTTCCCAGGAATTAATCCTAAAACTGTTCTGAAACAGATGAAGAGAGGAAAGAAAGGAAATGTACAAGCTATTTTAAAAGAGAGAGAGAGGACAAAAAGCACCACATCTGTGCAGAAGGTTGTGATTTCATGCTTGCCATGAATAGCAAAAAGCTCAGCAGCTCAAAAGTGGTATGGGTAAGGATAAGCTTCACATCAACTGAGTTTAACTGCCAAGGTCATAACTGCTTTTAGGAACATCATAGCTTGTAGGCTGAATCACATGTTGGCAGCACACATTTCTCTTTCTCTAACTGCACTGAGAGCTGTAGGAAACAAAGCCTTTGAAAGGGAGGAATGAGTTCTGACCAGTGTAGAACACTGGACATCTCTTACAGATCTTAAAAAATGGTTTACTGTTGACACAATAATTTCAGGGGAACAGCTTAACCGAGCAAAACAAACTCTTCCACAGTAGTTCAGTCAGAAATTGTTGTGCTAGGCTCTCCTGCTCAACTGAAATTATTCATTCCAAACTATCCAAACACAGGTTATGATCAGAAAAAAACAAAAACAAAAACCCTAAAAAAACCCCAAACTAATGTAATTTCCACTTATTATTACTAGTCTTGAGAGGTTCAGAGAGAACATACAATCTTTTTGGAATAAATAGAAAAGGTTTGGGTTGGGAACTTATTTTCAGAAAAAATGACATCTGACAAGTTTCTTCCTTGTGTTTTGGCAAGTTCAAAGCTATGAACGGTATTTCTGACATTTTTTCTTAATGCATAAATATGAAATGGTAGTTGTTCTAATGATTAAAATTTCAAGCCATTGCATTTGAAAGGGTCAGTGTTTGAAAAGCTGGTATTTGTAGCAGCCCTGTGTGCTCACTTGTGATTACCATTTCTGAAACACTGAGCATACCTTTTATCATAACAGCCTTTTATAAGTACATTTTATGGCCAAATGACTTTTAACTATTTTTCTGTGGCTACATTTTCCTATCAGTGTACAATTTTGTTTTCTTTTTACTTGATCAATTGCTCTCTTAACTCTCTTACTGAAATAAATAGGCCTTGTAAAATTTCCAGGGCATTTGCTGGAATATATTTCACAGGAGACGTACAGTCCCTTATTATATTGAACACTTCAGTGACACTACTATTAGCAATTGATAATTAGGTTCTTTCATTTTTTTTTTCTGATGATCAATCTTCACCTCTAGGAAATATTTAAGAATATGGCATGTGTTTCACTTAAAAAAACCCTTTGCCCTCATAATGCTATATTTTGAAATATTTAATCTGGTGAATTTTCTCTTATTCATAGTTATTCTTTCAAGTCCAATAAGATTATTTAAATTACTAATTACCAGATGTGGTGGTTTAGTGTTTGCTATTTTTATGTATGACTAGAAGAACTCAAAAAGCAAAATACACTTACCTTAAAATTACAATAGATAGTTCATTCACACACATTAAGAATTACAAATGAGGGGAAAAAAAAAAACAACAAAAAACAAAACAACAAATTAAACCTTCAAAACATCATTCCCTTCCCCACAATTATTCACTTTCCTACACACAACATAAAAAGACAAAACCTGTAATTTCAGTCAATATTACCATTTAAAAATAATCTTTCATCAGTGCCTTTAGGAAAGGAGCCTCTCTGAGTCTTATGGAGACACGAGGAACAGTCCTCTGGTGGCTTCCATGCTACACATCTGCAGTGGCCTGAAAGGAGCCTCTGCAAACTGTGAAAATCTACTTATTAAGCAGCTTTCCTAACATATAGGTCATAATGCTTATTGGGGGTACTGTTTAAGGATGCCTCCTCTAATATAACACAAAGATTTTCTTTTTTTGTTTCCAAAATCTTAATCTCAAAACTAAACATCTCCTTTTCCTTTAGTAGCAAGAAAACTTCCTATCACTTATTAGTAGCACTTTACACACACACACACCCCCCCCGACTGCATTTATATGTTACAGGAAAAAAGAGTCCATTCTCCATAATTACTAGAAATGTCCAGCCACATTAGGCAACTCCTCTTCCTTTGTCCCAAACAGACTTTCCATTCTCTCTTCACTGACTCAGTTTCATGCTCTGTCCCTTTATGGTTCAATCACTTTGCCTTGTCTTCACTCCAGGAAGGGCAGTGCTTTGGAAGTTCATCTGCTGGCTGGAAAGAGTTAAACGTGCCCAGGCCTGCGGTGGTCCCTGGTCTCTGCCACGGGAGCTGCCAAGATCTCCAAGCCATGCCAGTGGAGAGGTGGTGGATGCCTTCTTTTCCACCCCTCGGTCTCATGGCGCAGCCTGCTCAGAGCTGCTTCCTCATGGCGTGGGCCACTCCCTTGCAGGGGCATTGGCTCCCAGAGACTCGAGGAAGTGGGGGGAACATCACCCCCCAGCCCCGGCCGGCGACAGCAGAAGCTGCCGGGGCTTTTCCTCCCCTCCCCTGCTGCTTGCTGTTATCGGGCCCAGGTGTGCCCGGGCTGTTCCCCCGCAGAAGCGGCGTCTCCCAGAGGCCGGGCTGGGCATGACCCGGCCACCCAGGGGCAGCGGGGACCCGGCTCGGCCTGGGCCGTGCAGCAGCCGCCGTGCGGTGTTAACCTGCTGTATTACCTGGAGAGGAACAGGACGGCTCCAACCCATCCACAGCTTATATAGTATTTCTCAAAAAGTCGCCTCCTGTTTTCTCAGTGGTCAAACCACATGCCAATAGCCAAGAACTGGTCTCTGATAGGTGTTCATCTTTTCTAAAGGGAATTTAAGGTCCTGGCGGGGTCATATTCCAATTTTTTTCTTCAACTAAAAACTAAACTGTGTTAACCCATAACACCGGATAAATACAAAGTAAATAGAATATGGCAAATTTCAATAGTAATTTATTTAATCTTATAGGACATGTTTAAATTGTCCTTATCAGAGTGATGTTCTACTGTTCATGGTATCATGGATGGTAGCAACAGATCAGAGATTTTGGCTCCATAGTATGTTTCTATAGCAGACCATGCAAAAGCACAATATCTTCTAGAGAATCTTTAGAAATAATAAACCTTAGAATTAGATTCTAGAGAAGTCAGTAAAAATGAGATTTTTATGTATTTCTAGCAAATATCTATGAGTTTGAAAGATATAGAATTACTTGTGTGATGATGAGTAGTAAATGATTTCTTCTGAAAATGAAACTACCTTTTCTGTTGGAGGTGAGTGGGAGAAGATGGAGATCACTAGAACAGGTGACTTCATAGTAAAGATAAAATGTGTTGGGAAAACAAGATAACCGACTAGGCCGACAAATTTATCTCCATCTGCAAAGACAGGTCTGCTATTGCAGCTACTAATTCTACCCAATCACAGAGTCACATGGATGAGGTTGTAAGGGAGCTCTGATGGGAAGCATCTGGTCCAACCCCTGCTCATGCAGGGACACCTGGAGCCTGTTTCCTAGGTCCATGTCTGCACTGCTTTTCAGTATCTCCAAGGTATTGAAAAGCAGTGGCTCCTCCACAACCTCTCTAGGCAACCTGCATTAGTACTCAATTAACCTCAAAAAGTGAAAAAGTGTTTTCTTGTGCTCAGATAGAACTTCCTGAATAACGTTTTTCCACCCACTTTCCACCATCTCTTCAGATATTTAGATTCATTAATAAGTTCCTTCCCTGTCCATCCCGCATTTCTCCCCCCCATCAACTTTGTGGCACTTCATTGTACTCTCTCAAGTATGTCCAGGAGTCCAGGACTAGACAGTCTTCCAGGTATGACATCTCTACTGCTGAGTTGAAGGAAAGATTCACATCCCTGGACCTGCTGGCAATGTTTCTCATGATGCAGTCCACACTACCATCAGACTTTGCTGCCAGGACACTCTGCTGGCTTGGGTTCAGCTTGGACTACAGCTTATTTTCTGCCAAGCTGTTTTCCAACTGTGTGGCACTCAGCATATACTGGAGCCAGGGCTTGTTCCTTCCCACGTGACAGGGCTTTGCACTTCTCATTGATGGCCTTTGTGAAGTTCCTGCCAGTGTGTTTTTCTGGCCTGTGGAGATCACTCTGGATGGCAGCATCACATACCAGCACCAGCAGCACACTCTGGTATACTTAACTATTAATGCCAGGTTTGTGTCAACTGCAAACTTGCTGAGAGTACTCTCTGTCTCAGTTTATTATGACATATCTAGAAAAAGAACAGCAGAATGGGGGAGAAGTGTCACCATTTGTCATGGAGGGACACCAAAATGACGAGCTTTGACTCCAGTAGTTACAAAGATCAGAAGGCTATCAGAAGGCTTTCAGAAGGCTTTTCTTTTTCATTTTGTGCAGCCCCTTTATAACATGCTGCGCTGAAGAACCATGTAGTTGGTTAGCCAAAACAACACTTCTCTTCATTGGCTAAATAACAGAAACAACACCTGGAAGAGCAGTGACAATGAGAGTTGAGATATTATGAAAATAATATTACTATATAAAGAAAACTGTCCTTGGTAAAAGGATTTTTCTCAAGCCAGAGAAATCAGCAGTCTGGCAAGCTGAAACCTTTAGTCTCAGAAAATCAGGCCCACAGAGAAGAGGTCTGAATCTAACCTACCCTTTTAAATTCTAACGATAAAGAGACTCAGCAAGTGCAAAAGAGCACAGAAGAAAGAAAATCCAACTATCAGCAGAAAGCCAGATGAACTGTTGGTGGTAAAGCATCACTTAATCAAATAAGTTATTTCAAAAAATCAAGCAGACCAGAACAGAAGCTTAAAAGCTAACACTGTCAAAGTACCAATCAACATTATCAGCAAACATTAAATTGCTTTGCAAAACAAAATCCACTTAGAAGTTCACTTCGGTGGAAAGGCTACCTCACCATAACAGAGCAAGACAGATGTATCCCTCAGCAAAAATGCTGAGCCACAGGAGAGTGATTTCAAGAGTAAGGCTTTTTTTTTTTTTTTTTAATTATAAAACTCCTGTCATTACTTTTGTGCTTTTGTTAAACCATTTGGTACTAACAATGACGCTTTTTATTAATGTAAGGGCAGTCTTAAGGAAGAGAACTTTCCTCAATATATGAAATGTACAGATGCAAAAAATAACTTGCTTACTGTTTAACTTTCAGTGTGCTGTTCATTTAATAATTTTTTTTGATTATTTCCTTAGGTAAATTTTCCAGAATTGGTTGCTCAGAAACACAGGGAAAGGTACAGAACTGAGTAGTTTAAATCTCATACTGAAGCAGACTCAACTATACTTATGCCAGTCCTGATAGATTACTTTCTTACCTTTTTAACCTCCAGATAGGTTTTCCTAGACAAATCCTAATTTCCTGTAAAGGTTGTTAAGTGCAGGATTTGATATAGTATACCTCATATCAAATTATAAACTTTTAAATACTTTATTATTATTTACATCTACTTACCTTTTCCTTCTGATTTTCTTTTCACTCTTTTCAGTAGTGAAACTGGGAAAAGACTATTTTCCTCAATATTGAAAGCTGAGGAAAATTAGTCATCTGGCTAAGAGGAAAAGGAATAATTTCCTTTTGATTGCTATTTCAGCAAGTTGGAAGCTACCAAGGAACTAATAATGTGGTGACATAGCATAGCTAACAGGGTGCCTCATCAAGCAACAGCTAGTTCAACAGTGGCAGAATAAACTGCAGTGAGAAATAAAAAGCATCTACAACAATCATATATATCCCCCTTTCTTGTTCATCACAGTGGCTTCATTTGCAGTTAGGGAGCCTGATTCCTATTTTAGGATTATTTTTTCTTTCAAGTAATTTAAATTCTCTGATTACATCCCTTAAAGCATTAAATCAGCTATGAAAGAAATACCCGCAATGAGAGGTTTGGGTTTTTGGTAAGGATTTCCTTGCTTTTATGTTTTTTTGTTTTGCTTTTTTGTGGTTTTTTGTTTGTTTTTGTTTTTGTTTTGTTTTGTTTTGTTTTGTTTTGTTTTGTTTTGTTTTGTTTTGTTTTGTTTTGTTTTGTTTTGTTTTGTTTTGTTTTGTTTTGTTTTGTTTTGTTTTGTTTTGTTTTGTTTTGTTTTGTTTTGTTTTGTTTTGTTTTGTTTTGTTTTGTTTTGTTTTGTTTTGTTTTGTTTTGTTTTGTTTTGTTTTGTTTTGTTTTGTTTTGTTTTGTTTTGTTTTGTTTTGTTTTGTTTTGTTTTGTTTTGTTTTGTTTTGTTTTGTTTTGTTTTGTTTTGTTTTGTTTTGTTTTGTTTTGTTTTGTTTTGTTTTGTTTTGTTTTGTTTTGTTTGTTTGGTTGTTTGTTTGTTTGTTTTGGGTGGTTTTTGTTTGTTTTTGTTTTTTATGTTTTAAAAGAGTCTGAGTAACAATTTCCCAATTAAGAAATAAATTTTATTCCTACTTTTATATATTTTACTTTTATGCTAAGTAACTTATATCAAAAAAGCCATTTTGATCTGATGCAAATCACGAGGAATGAGATTATGGCTTCCTTTAGGTCACCTGGCTTTTTTGTACATAAAGCATTCAAGAGTCTGTATAGAATGAATATGGCATGAATTTATCAACACAAATTGTGAAAAAGGAGACAGTGTTCATGAACTTTATTTTGTGTAGCTTCAGAATATTTTTTTTCATAATTCTTCCATAAAATCTAA
>WEIU01007880.1:10948-40623 GCA_013389925.1 Aegithalos caudatus | reverse complement strand
GGGGAGGCTGTGGGGCGGCTGTGCTTAACTCTGGGTGCCTGTGCTTGCCAATGGGAGGGCTGTGTTTGCTTATGGGGGGGCCGTGTTTGACTATGGGGTCATGTGTTTACAAATGAGCCTCCCCGTGTTTACCTGTGGGGGGCCCTGTGTGTGCCTATGGAGGTGCCCTATGGACATGCCCTGTGTTTCAGGGGAATCCCTGTGTTTATCCCTGTGTTTATCCATGGGGAGATCCCTGTGTTTATCCATGGGGAGATCTCTGTGTTTATCCATGGGAGGGTTCCCCGTGTTTATTNCTGTGTTTATCCATGGAAGGGATCCCTGTGTTTATCCATGGAAGGGATCCCTGTGTTTATCCATGGGCAGATCTCTGTGTTTATCCATGGAAGGGATCCCTGTGTTTATCCATGGAAAGGATCCCTGTGTTTATCCATGGGGAGATCCCTGTGTTTATCCATGGGAAGATCCCTGTGTTTATCCATGGGGAGATCCTTCTTTATACATGTGAGTCTGTTTACCTGTGGGGCAGGTTGAATTTTCCTGTGGTAGGTGCATGTGTTTGCATTTTACCATATTTGCCATATTTACCATATTTGCCATATTTACCATATTTGCTATATTTACAATGTTTAGTGTATTTGGGACCCCTCTGTTTACCTGTTCCCCTGTGTTTTCCTACAGGGACACAGCCCCCACCCAGTCCAACCCCAGGACAGTTTAATTTATATTTGCACTCAAACATAGATTTATTGGTTGTTTTTTTGTGGTTTTTTTTAAAGGATGCTGTTGTTTTTAGAAAGGGTCTGTGTGAGGTGGTGATGTGCACTGAGCTCTTTCCCGTATTTCCTAGGGGAGATTAAAAAGAAGGCAGGAGATGGGATGAGGTTCTGGGTTTCCCGTGGGTCCCAGGGATGTGTTTTCCATGTTTGAGAGCTCTTTTATTCCTCCATCTCCTTGGAGTGCAGACATTGCCATCCTGGGTTCATATAAACACAGCCCCAGGAAGGAGAGGAGGCTGCTCCTGAGGAATTCATGGCTTTGGGACCAAATTTAGTCTTCCCTTTCTAGCATCCCCTGTTTGCAGGCCTGTGAAAGTTGGGGGAAGTGAGATTTCTTTTCTATCCCCCTTATCCAGATTTGTTTTTTTCCCTTGCATCTTTTTTCCAAGAGGCTCAGCTTGCAGGGAGAATCCAGCTGCCTCTCCCAGCAGTGTGATTTATACCTGGATGTTCATCTCCCTGGCTGTGCCCGTGTTTCTTTGTGCTGCTCACAGCAAATATCAAACGTTCTCCCTCTTTGATTGCAGCATGAAAGGCAAATCTATACATTTAGGAGCTTGTCATGTCTCTGGTTCTCCCTGATGCTCGTGAGCCTGTCACTGGGAAATCTGGGATCAAAGGAGCTCTTTAGCTGCTTCCAGGAGTGTTGGAAACATCTGTCTAAACAAATTGGAGTTTTTCCTCCCTGCTTCTGACACAACCTGAGTGTTAGAAGGAGAGCAGCTATTTTTTAATTCATTTATCTGATTGTGGCAGTGATGCTGATGCTGCCTCTGCAGAGCATGGATGCTTTTGTCCTGCATTCCAGTTTTTGGGGAATTATCTCCCAATTCTGTGTTTCTCTGTTGGTTAGGGTTCTGCTCCCACCTTGTATCTCTGATCCCTTAAAGATTTTGGTTTTCATTTGCACGTGCAGAGATCAATCCTGAATATTCACAGGAGCTGCTCTGCCCCAGTGTCCATCTGCCAAAACTTTAATGAGGAAAATGAAGATAAATTCCCAGTTTGAATGGGAACACTCCCATTGAGTGTTGCCTTTTTCCCAGTGTGGAAATGAAACTGGAGATAATTTTAGTAAGGAGGTGATATAAGAGTGGATCTTTATTGGAAGGGGCTTCTGGGGACATCTTTCTTATATCACCTCCTTAACAAAATTGTCTGGAGTTCCATTTCCAGGTTGGGAAAAAGGCTATGGGAGACAGGCAAGATGAAACACTAAACATTTCCCTTGGAAGCATCAGCCTTGAATTCAGCCAGTCCAACAAGGACCTGCCCCAGAGTGGGGAAGGCAAAGCCCCTTGCAGGGATGTTCACTATGGCTGGGATGGCTGGGATGTCATTCCCTGCCCACAGGAGAGAGAGGAGCCTGGGAGGGAGCCAGGCTGACCCAGGTTGACCCAGGTTGTCTCTTAGTGCATCTCCTTACAGCCAGGCCTGTGCTCTTGGAGCAGAATTTCTCAGGGAGCAAGGGCATGATCTGCTCCTGGATCAGTTGGGACACCCCAGCCTGGCCTGAGGAAAGGCCAGAGCCTGTGGTGTTGTTAGGAATTGTGTTAAGGTATGCCAAGGGAGAGAGCAGTTCACTTGTGTAGTAATAGGTACAGATGTTAGCTTCAACACTGCAGCCACCTTAAATATAAAACAAGCAATGTTTAATTACATCCTTTTATGCTGCACACCAACGAGGGGATGTCTGGAAACGTAAACAATACCGGGATGTGTATAAACTGCCGTTTCAGGTGAAATAAAGGAGAATGTACGTCACCACGTTGGTGAGGTTCCTTTACTCGCTTAGTTACCCACAATTTGGGGATTTCTTCCTTCTTGCTCCTCTCAGCACCCAGAGGCAGAGCCATGGCCACGGACTGGCTGGGCAGCATCGTGTCCATTAACTGTGGGGAGAGCCTGGGCGTGTACCAGGGCAGGGTGTCCGCCGTGGACCAGGTCAGCCAGACCATCTCCCTGACGCGGCCCTTCCACAACGGCGTCAAGTGCCTGGTGCCAGAAGTCACCTTCAGGTCAGTGCCCTCCTTCCCCGCTGCCCTGGGGGGGTTTGTCCCCTCAGGGGTGACCTCTGTGCCCTCAATGTCCCCGCTGCTGCTCAGCGCTCTGGGGTTTGTGTTCGGTTCTGTGCGCCGGGATCCTGGACTTGGAGCGGGGTAGCTCAGGCTTGGGGGTTATTTGGGGGTCACACCGTGTGTGTATACAAATATATATTTTATTGTAAATTATTTTTTAAATTATTGTTATTTATACTCTGTTCTGTTGTAGCAGATGTGCTTTTTTTAAAGCTTTGCCCTCGGCAGTTCTTTCCCACCAGTTCCTGGTAACGCTGTGCTTAAAAAAAATAAATGGGAGTCACTCCTCACTGCACATTCTTCTGTTCCCTGGAATGCTGTAGTTAACATTGACTCCACAAAGTCGATACTCTTAATTTATTTCTTTTTTTCCCTTGGATTTTGAGGAGGGACAGTGGGGGAAGACAACAGCCACATTCCTGCCAGGGGATTTGGGGAAGTCTCTCTGCTCTCATATCCCACTTGGACAAATGCTGAGTTAAAACTAGAAGAGCCTAATTCCTGATGTATTTCTTGCAGTCAGTGCAAATGGAGGTCTTTATAATCACTCCTTTGTTTCCTTTTGGCTCGTGCCCAGTGCTAGATTAGTTTTCTTTATCCTTTTTTTCGTTTGGAAATGGGAAGTATTGTCCTTGTCTGAGCATGAGCTGCACTAATCTGAGGGTAGCTTTCTGCAGGAATGGATTAAAAGTAATGGTAGCCTCAAGGCTGAGAGCAATTAATTAGCTTGAAACTGTTAAATTAATGCAGATTTCTGCAAAGGTCTGGACAAGTTGCTTCCACTTTTTTGCTTGACTGATTCCTGTTTCAGCTACAGAACCTTTCAAACGAAACCCAGGTGCAGTGCAGGAATACTGAAGTGGTTATTTTGAAGAGTTGCCATTTCAGTGGAACATTCTGATGCCTGTGGAAATTCCCTGTATGTTTGAATATTAAAATCCTGTTACTCCCTTGATAACGGCATCAGAACAATCCCGTTGGACCGTGATGTTTTTCCTCAGGAGTTTTTTTTTTGTTTGTTTTCTGCTGGGGTGTTTGCTAAATTCCTGCATTTCTTGTGGTGTTTTCAGGGCAGGTGACATCACTGAGCTGAAGATCCTGGAGATCCCTGGCCCTGGGGACAACAGGCAATGCGGGGACTCTCAGCACATGGACACGGCCGTGCCGGGCGTGGGCTGCCAGGTGGGGCCCAGCCAGAACGGCACCAGCAAGGTGCTGAGGAAGCCCCTGTCCAGCAGTGCCCCCCAGAACATCCCCAGGAGGACAGACATGAAGAGCCAGGACATTGTCATCTCCCCACAGCAGCAGTGCTCCAAGAGCTACATGGATCGACACATGGAAACGCTGAGCCAGTCCAAAGGCTTCCGTCGGAGGCACAATTCCTGTGAGTGTGGGGCTGTCCTGGAGCTTTCCTGCTCCAGCGGCTTCCCTTTCTCCCCAGACTTTGCTGGAGACTTCCCCTGGCCCACCTGTGGGTTATTTTGCAGTGGAATGTGTTTCTGACCCCACCTGGGAGGTGGCTGTAAGGCAGGTGGGGGTTGGTCTCTTTTGCCAGGCAACACCTGACAGAACCGAGAGGGCAGGGTTTCAGTTTAGGTTGGAGGTCAGGGAGAAGTTTTTTACTGAAGGAGTGATAAAGTACTGGATTTGTCTGCCCAGGGAGGTGGTGGAGTCACCATCCCTGGATGTGTTTGAAAAAAGACTGCATGGGGCACTCAGTGCTGTGATGTAGCTGAACTTTGGGTTGGAGTCAGCGATCCTAAAGGTCTCTTCCATCTGGGTGATTCTGTCTATGTAGAAAATGTCTAATGCCAGCTCCAAAGATTCCTCATTTGGCTGTCTTTCCTGTTTGAAGATCACCCAGCTTCCAGCCTTTTCCTCTAAAAGGAGCTGTGAACAAACTGCAGTATTTTCCTGGGGTGAGAGGAAAACAGAGTGGGTTGTAGCAGCTCAATATTGTGTTTTCAAGGATCCTCCAGGAAGAGTGAAACATGCAGTGAGACTTGCCCCCACTGCTTTGTCTTTCATGATTTTAAGACCTCCTGAGGCAGCAGTGAGAGTTCAGTAATAAGGGCTTTTTTTTTTTTTTTTCCTGCTTAGTTTAACCTTTTGCTTTTTAAATCTCCCCAAGCTTTTCTATTTAAGGCTTCTCTACCCATAACCCATTACAACATCACCCCATTTTTAATTACGAACGGGTTTCGGCTGTGTTGTTAAAAATACAAATTAATGAGGGTGATGTGAGATACAATCAGAGCATCCCAAAGTCACACATCCCTTATTTCTATTTCTCTTGATAAAATCTTCAAAATTGGGCCATAACTGGCTTTGTTCGCTCTTTTTCTCTCAAAGCCTCCTGAGCTTTTCTTTCCAGACCCTCATCATCCAGTTCCTGAGATGTCTGTATATCAGCATATTTCATGACTTAACTGTTGAAGCCTCAGTGTGAATCCAGCATAATTCCACGATTTCATTTTTTCCCCCCTTGCAAAAGAAAGAAACCAAGGTGGGCCAGGCCAGTTAAACAGGTGTAAGGCCATGTTTTTGGGGAGAAATTCCCAGACCCCTGGAGCTCTTTCTCCCCCACCAACAGCTGGGACATTTCCACCCCTTCCAGGCTGTGTGGTAGAGTTGGGGTGAGCAGGGGGTGCTTCCACCCACAAACAGCTCAGGTTTCCATGAGCACAGCAGGTCACTTTTACAGACTTTGAGGCAGGTTGAACGAGGTCCTAGGAGTATCTTGGGGGTTGGATTTTTTTTTAGAGTTTTTGCTTGTCTTTCTGTGCTATTACATTTGTATGTTTTAATATTCCTAGTAAAGAACTGTTATTTCTCTTCCCAGATCTTTGCCTGAAAGCCCCTAATTGCAAAATTATAATAATCTGAGGGAGGGTTTACATTCTCTATTCAAAGGGAGATTCCAGCTTTTGCTGGAGTGTAGCAGCTCAGTGTTGTGTTTTCAAGGATTCTCCGGGAAGGGGACCTGTCTTTCAAAACCAGGACAGAGTAGATTGTTAGCTTGGGTTCATTTTGGAGTACAGGAGGTAGGGAAGGGGTGTCTTACCCTGTGAAATGTGTGCATTTGGAGAGAAGGGACAGTGCTGTGTGAGTTTTGGAGCGGGAGCCTGGCTTTGTGCAGGAGCCCAGGGAAGAATGGGCTGAGACCTCACCCACAGCTTGGGTCCTGCAGCTGAAAGCTGACCTCTTGTTGGCCTGTAGCGTGCCTGGTGAGGGCCAGAATTCCCCCTTGGAGCACTGGTGTGACAGGAATCAATAAACAACAAACACCAGCGCAGGTTTCCCAACAATGGCTCTGCTGCCGTGCTGGCACCGGCCTCCTCGTGCCAGGGCTGCCAGCAAACCCTCCCACAGGGATCTCTCAGGAAGGCAGCCAGCTCGCTGGAGGCTTTGCTTGTGTGCTCTACATGAAAGGGTTGTTATTCCTTAGAAACAAAAAAAGCCCGGGAAGGATTGTTTATCTTGTGAGGGAGGGGCTTCTCTGCGTGGCACGGGGCTGCCGGTTTGGAGTGGAGCTGCTCTCCTCGTGCAGGGCTGAGGCACTGGCAGCTGGGATCCAATGGAGCTGGAATAGGAGATCTGCCTTTCTGCAGCCTGACTTTGCTCTCTTCCCCTTGCCCTTTTCTTGGCTCTTGTCTTTTCCCTGAGCAGAACCAGCTGTCATTTTTTCCTGTCTGGAAGGCGAAGCTTGAAGAGGAACAACTCCTGACTGAGCTCCCAGCTCACTGGAGGCCTGTGCCATGTTCTGGGGGCTGTGGGGCAGGGCTGTGTGGGTCAGCAGCACTGCAGGGCTGGCACCCCTTGGGATGGATTAGGGAGCTGCCCACCACCTTTGGATGAGGTGGGCTTCTGGCTCCCATCCTTTGTGGCTGCAGGGAGCTTTGTAGCCATTGTTCTCCAGCCTTTCTGGTGCAGCTCTTTATTCCATCAGCATTCCATGCTCTCATCAGCTGCTCCTCTCCCACAGGGCACACACTCTGAGTTTGGGGGCTGCTGAGGGGAGTGTGGGGCCGTTTGCAGAGGGGTCTGGGACAGGAACAGCCTGAGCTGGCCAAACCTTTGCCATGGACACCAGGAGCAGGCTGGGTTTGCCTTTGTGGCACTGCAGGCTCCAGCTTGTCCACCTGAGAGTCCCCTGGCTTCTGCTTGAGCTGCAGTTCCTGAATGTTGGGTGAGCTCAGGCCTGTTGTGTTTGCATTCCTCATCTTCCTCCTTCAGAGCTGTGGCTGTGAGTCCCTCAGCAGTGGCAGTTTGGTTCCAAACCAAATCCTGTCCAACTCTCTGCCACCTTTGGTTTGGGAGCTCTTTATCTGGGACAGAGTGGAAGTTGTTACCAAAAAGCTTTCAAAACTGTGCACATAAATGAGTGGCTGCAGTGTGCCTACTGAAATTCCCCCTCCTGGGAGGCCTTACCCTTTCCTCTCTGCTAAATCCTGTTTTGTCAACACAGTGCTGGAATTCTGCTGTCTGTCCTTCCAAGACAAAAGGTGCATTATCATAGTCCCTTCTCATTTGAGAAGGGTTTTTTCCTTAATGGGGAATGGTTATTCTGCAAAGCCTGGCAGATTTGGGATCTTGCTGTGGGGACTGGGAAAGCTTTCAGGTTAGTCATTAACCACTTCTCCAGAAAAACCAAGCCCCACAGTGCCTGGAATAAATCCTTGCTGAGGCAATGCATCTCTGACTGGGAATGATCCGGGTGCACATCCTCAGCCAGTCCCATCTCTGCATGGCTGGAGTTAGATGTGCTGAAACTGGACTTGGAAGGGGACAGGTGACTTGAAGGGTGCTCCTGGAGTTTGTGCCTGCTGCAAATCTTCTGGGATGTTTGAAAGTCTCCTTGGATGGCTTGGAATTCTTGGTTTCTGTGTTATCGAAGGGATTCTCTCAAATGAATTTGTTTAAATCCCTCACAAAGGGGATTATGTTAAACAACAGGAAATGGTTTGGTAGAGCAAGCAGTGTGCCTTGATAACTTACTCCATCTGTTGGACACTCTAGGTGATTCCTGTAACTGCAGGAATTGGCCTCAAATGTTTTCTGGTAATTGCAAATGTAACACCAATGACAAACAGAATAATACTGTCTGCACCCGAAGAACAAAGGAAGAAATAAGCAAGTCAAGGATGTGTTGACCTCATAATTGTATGTTTGCATCAGTTCTTAATCTCCAGCCCTAAGCAGGAGACTTTCATCAGTCTCACTCCAGAGAATCTGGGCTTTCCCAATGGCTTGTGATCAGAAAGAAGGGTATTCCCAAATACAAGGTAATGGATAAAGAGGAGAGTGAAGCAGGAATGAGGCAATGGACTATGTGTCATACCTCAGAAATTCCAGCAAGGTTGAGGAAAAAGAGATCCTTTATATCCAGGGTTTGAAGTTTTCTCCTAAAGATCATTAATAGAGAAGAAAACACCTACAGTAGTTTCTGAAATTTAGGGGAACTCCAGAGAAGGGCTTGGGTCACACCTGCCTGAACATGAGCTCAGGATAGGAGGAAAACTCCTAGGTCACAGCTGATAACTTTGCCACTGATGTGACACTGGGATTAAATAAAACCTGGAGAAACACCTCTTTTGCTGCTGTGGGCAAGCCTGTTTTCCCAACCTGGCAGGTGGGAAGTCCCTGAAAGTCTCTTTGCTGATGCTCTAGTTCTGTTTTCTGCCGGCTTAGCTGAGCGTGGGTAGTGCCAGGGATGAGCTCCACAGCGAGTATCCCCTGAGTGAAGCAGGGGCTCCCCTCTCCCACAAAATGTGCTGAGAAAGTGCCTTTTTCCCTTTTAGGACACACTCTCAAGGTGCTTTTCTTTTGGCTCAGGGTCGTCCAGCAGCCGCCACCCCAACCAGGTGACCCCGAAGAAGAGCGGCCTGAAGAACGGGCAGATGAAGAGCAAGGATGACGAGTGCTTCGGGGACGACATCGACGAAATCCCGGACACTGACTTCGATTTCGAGGGCAACCTGGCCCTTTTTGACAAGGCAGCTGTGTTTGAAGAGATCGAGACCTACGAGAGGAGGAGCGGCACCCGCTCCCGAGGCACCCCCAGCGAGAAACCCGCCCGCTACCGGCACGACGAGAACATCCTGGAGTCGGAGCCCATCGTCTACAGGAGGATTGTGGTACCCCAGAACCCGAACAAGGAATTCTGCACGGGTATGCCCCCCCTCCCTTCCTGATAACTGCTGCTTCTGGGGGCACACACGGTGGATTTCTGCTCCGAGGGGTCAGCTCAGTGTGGTCCAAAGCCAGGGCGTTGTTCACGTAAGGTTGGATTTGTGTGTCCTCACTCGCAGCCTTTATTTGAAATGTTTCTGGGATAAATACTCAGAGAGGGCAGCAAGGTAAGTGTTGTTCCAGCAGGGAATGAAGCTGATGGTTGGGAACTGAGTAAGAGGGGTTTGAATCCTTGCTTTGATTTCGTGGTGAACCCACGTGGACTCCGGAGAGGGATGGGCTCAGGATTTTTGCCTTCATGGTTTCAGGAGGTTTTCCTGTGCTTGTGGCGTTCCTTGGGTTGTAGTTCTCCATTTCTGCCTGGGTTTAAATATAGTTCATGTAAAAAGAACTTATGGCACATTTAGCTCCAAATTCCAGGTAACTTTAGTCTCCTTGCCTTTGATTTTAAGCACTTAAAAATGTAGGAGTGAAGGAAATTTGGCATTCCAGGAGCGTTTCTTTTCCACATCAGAATAAAATCAGATGTCAGCTCTTCCTGCAGGGACTCAAACCAACTGATATTCTGGTGGCCTGAGCAGAAGTGTGAGCAGCTCCTTGGGCTGTCATTCATCCCCTGCCTGGAAATTCCATCTGGGGTGTGAAACGCTTCAGGGGAGGAAGCTGATGGATTTGTGATGATTTGCTGCTTTTCAGTTTTGAAAAGTCCTTTTTTTTTTTTAATGGTTCTGGTGTATAACAATGTCCTACTTCTCCATTTCTGTCATTCCTCTTGCTATTGTTTCTTTCTGCCTTGGGGTGAGAGGAAAACAGAGTGGGTTGTAGCAGCTCAATATTGTGTTTTCAAGGATCCTCCAGGAAAAGTGAAAGAAACGTGCAGTGAGACTTTCCCCCACTGCTTTGTCTTTCATGATTTTAAGACCTCCTGAGGCAGCAGTGAGAGTTCAGGAATAAGGGCTTTTTTTTTTTTCCTGCTTAATTTAACCTCTTGCTTTTTAAACCTCCCCAAGCTCTCAGCATCTCTCTGTGGAGGAAGCCACAGATTACCCGTGTGCTGTGTGAACAAGCACCTCTGCATTTTCCGTGTGGTTTCCTGTCTATCCTAGGTTTTTTCAGATTTCCTACTTGTCAATCCATCTTCCAGCTGGCTTGTTTGAGAGGAGACAGGGCCTCTGTGGATGTCTAGTCTGAAACAAAAGCTAAGCCACTGCTGGCAGCCAATCTGAGCAGGACAGCTGACAGGGGATTCTAGCAGCAGAATTCCTGGGAGGAAAACTGCCATGCAACCAGCAGCAGTCAATTCAGGGATGGAAACTCAATCCTGTTTGCTGCACTCCCAATCCCTTTGTTTAGCAGCTGGAAGGAGGATGCTGAGCTACAGGCAGCCTGCCTCTCAGTGGCTCAAAGAGCAGCTGGCATGATGAAATGAGTGCCAAGAGCTCCAAAAGCCTTGATTTTGGATGTGTCCGTGGCAGGATTCTCCCTGCAGAGTTTTTTCTGGTTTCCTAAGGGAAGCTATCCTTGCAAAAGGCACTTCCTAGTTATGACAAAGCACTTCTTTCTCCTGGTGTTGTCTTTTTTTTTTTACCCTGGGCCAATCTGAGAGATGATTGTGTTAATAGAGCCCTGACTGAGACAGTGATTCTCTGTCTGCTGCAACAGCACAAAACTGATGCTGGAGATTGGCAGGGAGTTCATCTCCAGCTCTTGGCACAGTGGGATCCCTGTCTCTGCATCTCTGCCTGCTTCTTTATGCATGGAGGTAGGGAATAACCAGGATGGTGCAGAGGTGAAGCCAAACTGCTGATGTCAGTTTTGAGTCAGTCCTTTGGGTTCCCCAGAACACTCATCTGCAGGACTTCAGCCTGGGATTTTATTGCTGACTGAAATATCTTGGTGTGTAGGATAAACACTTCAGTCCACTGGGATGCTTTTCTGTGAGCTGGTTTTGTGGAGCCAGGCTGTCGAGTAAATCACTTCCAAAACAATCCTGTGTTTTAGGAGTGAGCAGGGAGTGAGGAAGGTGGGAATCTGTTCCAGCCAAAAGTGAAATAGCTAATATTTCCTCTCCTGGGGCTAATAGAACTTACAGGTGATTGTGGCTGAGCTGAATCCATGCCTGGGACTCCACATGTGAATCCCTCCTGAATGCATCATTAGCCTTCAGTGGTTTGGGCTGGCTGCTGTTGATCTGTCCTTTATTTCCTGGGAAATGCAACTGTTGAGCAAAAACTGCCTCCCTGGAGAGGCTGATCCTGGCATGAGGTGTGAGCTGCCTCTCTGTACTTCCAGAGGCTCAGGTCTGTCTCTGTTGCTCCTGTTGGCACTGAAACCCCTGTGTTTGAGCATCTCTGTGTTTTAGGAGCAGCCCTTCAGCAAAGCCAAGGCTGTGCAGGAGTGTTGGAGCTCAGAGGAGTTTGTGGGAGGGTCTGTCCTTCAAACTTCCTCTTCCCAGCAGGGAGGTGGTGACAGGAGGCAGGAGCAGGCAGAGCTTTGTGCCAGGGTCAGAGCCCAAGGCTGGGTGAGCTCTGTGAGGGTGATGCCCACAGTGTGGCTTTTTCTTTGGAGTGCCCTGTCCTTGGCTGACTTTTCTCATCCTTTAGCCCTTCCCAGGCTGGATATGAACACTGGATGTGTGAAGCATTCTGGGCTGCTTTGAGGAGAGTGCAGATGAAGTTTGCTTCAGGAGCAAACAGAGTGGGCCTGGGGCAGGCTCCCTTTGTCCCCCTGGCAGTTTTTTTGCTCAGCTGGAGGGAATTGTGCACTAAAGCTGGGAGAGGCTCACGCTGGAAGGTCAGCCAGAACTCCGGCGGGATTTGCCGTAATTAAAAGTGATGATTAACAAAAGCAGCCCTTAAGGTTGTGTTGTTTGAGGGGCAGTAGATGTGTTTTGAGGAGGCTGCAGGCAGGTGGTCCCAGCTTTACCACCAGCAGAAGGCAGCAGGGAATGAATGTCCTGTGTGCCTGCTGTGGACAAGAGCTCCAGACCAGTGGGACTGTCACACCGTGAGGCTCTGGGACTGGGGCCTGGATTATCCATTGCCAGAGGAAGGAGCTGATGATGTCAGGACAGCTTGCAGGAGATGCTGAGGCTGCTTCTATCTGATCCATTGCTGAGGCTTGCCTGGATTTATTTTAGCAGAGAACTAGAACTAGAGAGCCAAGGGGAAAGGTGGGACCCAACACCTGAGTTCCTCTAGCATCAACCCTCTCCTTTTTCCCTGCCACTGCAAGCTTGGGAAACATCTGGGCTTCCCAGCAGCATTACAGGGCTTGTGTGGGGAAAAACTCATAATTCTTTAACTTCTGGAGAGTTATCTCAGCTCTTCTGCTGGGATAGGATGTTTTTATCCACCCAGTGTCCCTCTGCATGTCACAAAACTGCTCAGTCTATATCTGCCCTGTGGGTTCTTGTTTTTGTTGTTTTTTTTTTTCCAGGCAGCTGTAAAATACATGTATTTAATATTAAAAGGCCTGGGCTAATTTATTTTATTGCCTCCATTAGCAAACAATAAAGATGCCCTGTCCAACCCAAACATAATTAAAGTTGGCAGGGCTTCAGTTTTGTGGCAGTGGTGTTATTGTTTGTGGGTTTACACATCGCCTCCTTGATTGCCCTCTGCCAGAGTTTGTTTAACTCCCTGGGCCTGCTTTTGATGAGCCAGTCTGACTGGTTGGACCTTGCGTGAGGGGGAAGAAGGGAAGTTCTCCTGGCATCTCAGCCTGCTCCTGAGAGGGAGCAATTAGGACAGGCTGGCGTGCTAAGTGCCAGTTCATCACTGCCTCCCAGTAACCCCTCACATTAACCCACTGGTGGCAGCCAGCCCGTGGTAAATGCAGTTTTCCTAAAGCTGCTGGCTGAGGGAAGGTTGTGGAGGGGACAGGGAAGATCTATGCTAAATTACAGAGTGTAGATTTCCTGCTTTGTCCTTTTAGTTTGGGGAGTTGGTGCAGAATTTAAGTGGATTCGTGAGTGGTTCAGATGGAGCAAAAGTAGAGTTTGGGAGCTCCCTTTTTTTGGGGGTCAGCAGATGATGCTGGGAGAGATCCCAACCTCAGGTCACTCATTCCAAATCTCCCTGAAGCTGGAAAAACAAGCAGCAGTGGCAGAGCTGTGAAGGGCAGCGTGGCAGAGCGGGGCTTTGGTGCCTGGGGCAGGGGGCAGGTGTGGGGTTGCTGGGACAGGGGGCAGGGCCAGGGTCATTCCTGCTGGGACTGCAGTGCTCAGGCTGTTATCAGCAGTCTGACAGGGCTGATAGGGCGGCTGCTGCAGCCTGGGAGCAGAGGTGACCTCAGCAGGTCAAGTGCAGGGACACTGAGGCCGTGTCTGCAAAGGCAAGGCCTGGCTGCTGAGGCAGGGCTGAGGTACAGGAGGACTCAGCAGTGTCTGCCCTGCTGCATTTTGCTGTCCCCTGCAGGGACATCTCTGGGCTGATGGTGAAAACCCTGGGGTGTGCACAACCTCCCGTTTCCACCAGAGCTGGACTCAGTGGTTGGGACTGGAGCACCCTGGGGAACACAGCAGCACAGGAACTCCTCACAGCTCAGATCCACGCTGCTCTGCTCATTTGCCCCTGGGCCCTGGCTGTGAGAGCTGGCCCGGGAGGGAGGGAGGGATAGATGGAGGGATGGATGGATGGATGGATGGATGGATGGGGTGGATGCCTGAGCACTGCCTGTGCCCCTCAGAGCGTTTCCACTGGCCCTGGCACATTCCCAAGGTTCTATCCCAGCAGCACAGGCAGCCCTGGCCCAGCTGGGGAGCACCCAGGGGCCACTGTCACCCCCAGTTCAGAGGCAGAGGGCCCAGGGTGACCCAAGGCTGCTGAGCACTGGGGAAGCAGAGAGGGGAGATGCTGGTGGAAGGACTGGGTTCACATTTTTTGACTTTGTGTTTCCTGTAGCAGGCACTGCTTTTAATCCTGGACCTTTTTGCTCCATGGTGCCTGACTCCTGTGCACCTCCTCTGCCTGTCTCAGAGTGGGAGCTGGCTGCTGCACTCAGCTGGGATTCCTGGGAAGAGAAGGAGCTGAGAGCTGCTCCTGCTGCAGCTGTGCTCCAGCTCTGTGGCCATCCCAGAAGGGGATGATACAGGTTGTGCAGAGAAGCTGTGGCTGCCCCTGGATCCCTGGAAGTGTCCAAGGCTAGGCTGGACAGTTCTCAGCACTTCACAGGACCTCTCTTGTTTCTTTTCTCTTCATCCAAGTGCTGGAACATTTCCCAGCTTGCTCTCCAAAGCACCTGGGAGGTGTTTTTCTGCAGAGTTTATTCCTTGAACATTTCCCTGCTGCTTCTGTGTGCTGTGGTGCAGCTGTTGTGTCTGGAGCAGCCCTTCTGGCATGGGAACACCTACCAGCAGATGAGGGATGATGGCTTGTTTTGCTGTCATCTGTGGGATTTTGGGGACTGGTGTCAGGAAACATAAAACATCCAGGCTTTTTTTGGGCACTTCACAACTGCTCTTCTGGCTTCCACTTGATGGTGGGTTAAAGCACCGTTGGCCTGGAGACCATTAAGAAAAACCTTCATATTCCATCTGTAAGTCCCAAAGGCTTTCTCAGCCCTCGTGTTACTAAAATTTCCCGCAGAACTTTAGCGGAAGTGTTATTTTAAGCCAGCAGTTGTGTTTAGCTGTCTCTGCTTCACTGAGAATAATTTGGGATTCATTTGGTGGCCTGGGAAGGAGCGTGGGTGAGCAGTTTAGGAGCCTTTTCCCTGCCATTCCTGGGAGGTGTCTGCCTGTGCCCACTTGTGCCTGTCTGTGTTTGTGTCCCCAGACTCGGGGCTGGTGGTCCCCAGCGTGTCCTACGAGCTGCACAAGAAGCTGCTGGCGGTGGCCGAGAAGCACGGGCTGACCCTGGAGAGGAGGCTGGAGATGACAGGGGTGTGTGCCAGCCAGATGGCCCTGAGCCTCCTGGGGGGGCCCAACAGGTACAGCTCTGGGGGGAGGGAGGGGCTGACAGGGCCCCCTCTGCTGCCAGGGGCCTTCCTTTTGCCTCCTGACTCACAGACAAAGCAGAGCTTTTGAGAGGTTTTCCTTCCTTCTCTCCTGCTGGGAGTTGTTCAGGGGACTGAGCTTGGCACAGGAGCCACTGCAGAGTATGTGCTGAGCTGCTTTCTGCACAGAAATGAACCTCCCTTTTGCTGTTTTGGCACGTGACTGTTTCACAGTGTCAGCAAAAGCAGAAGGCAGCCCGTGAGAAGAGTGCTGCATGGGTTTGTGCAAGGCTAACCCAGCTTTTCAGGTGTCTGCAGCTCACCTGAGCACATCCTGCTCTTTGGGAGGGCTTTTAGCAGCAGCTTTGGAGTGCACTCAGTGCCTTTTGCTGACTCCTGGAGGGCTCTGCCCGCTGCCTCCTCCCGTGGCTGTGGGTGTGGGCAGGAGCTGCACCTGTGCCTTTGTGCTGTTGATGCTGCTCCAGATGATTTGCTCTCAAACTGAAGGTAACCCTTCAGTCTCCATCTGCTCATTCAGGAGGACCTGATCACTTGATGGAGAGCACTAAGTGATGACACAGGCAGCTGGAATTCATGCTGCAAGGCCTGGTAGCTTCCAGGCCAAATTAACTTTATTGTGCAGTAGATGAAGCTTAGGGAGTAGAGATAATTTTTCTTCTTTTTTAATTATGGCTCCTCTGATGGGGAAACTCACCCTGAAATTTGAGCTTTTTTCTGCAATCCTTGGGACCTTGTGCTCTCAGCTGTGGGTACAGGGAAGTCCTGAAGGGAAGGCTGGAACAACCTTCAAGTATCTGAAGGGCCCTACAAGGAAACCAGAGAAGGACTCCTCATCAGGAACATAAAGAAGGGGAACTTAGGTTAAATATGTGGAATAAATTCTTCCCTGTGAAGGTGCTGAGGCCCTGGCACAGATTGCCCAGAGCAGCTGTGGCTGCCCTATCCCTGGGAGTGTCCAAGGCTGGGTTGGATAGAACTTGGAGCAACCTGGGCTAGTGGAAGGTGTCCCTGCCCACCGGGTGACCTTTAGGGTCCCTTGCACCCAAACAAATCTGAGATTCTCTGAACCTGCAAGCGGAGCAGCCTCAGCACCACAAAAGGATGTGGGTTCCTTCTTGAGAGCGATGGCAGTTTTGCAGAACACCTGGCACTTTGCAGAAACCTGGCATCTTACTGATTTGTTTTTTCTAGCGCAGGAGGAAGGTGGCTGCCTTTGGGGTTTACTGCCAGTGCCTTTTTCTTGTTTCAGACTGAACCCCAAGAACGTGCACCAGCGGCCCACGGTGGCGCTGCTCTGCGGCCCCCACGTGAAGGGCGCCCAGGGCATCAGCTGCGGCCGCCACCTCTCCAACCACGACGTCCACGTCATCCTCTTCCTGCCCAACTTCGTCAAGATGCTGGAGTCCATCACCAACGAGCTGAACCTTTTCAGCAAGACACAAGGCCAGCAGGTGTCCAGCGTCAAGGGTGAGCACTGCCTGCTGCGGGGAGGAGGAGCGGCTTGGAGGGTTGGAGGGTTGGAGGGTTGGTTTCTGCCCGCTGCCCTGGCACCATCTAGTGGCACTGCCATGCCTGGGTGGCTGCCCAGAGGCTGCAAGGACAGCAGGCACTCAGAGCCTGACAGAGGAGCGCTTTGTGCTGCCACAGATGTTTCCGGTGGGAGCGAATGCGGAAGAGCTGCCCTATGGAAGTGTTCTGGTGGGATAAGGGGCTGCCTTGTTCAGCATGTTGGAGCTGGGAGGGGATGAGTGTCCAGCTGCTGCAAAGCAGGAGCCAGCTCTGCTGAGCCACTTCCAGCAGCTGTCGGGATTCCCCTCTTGGTATTCCCTAGAATAAACAACTCCTGGGAGAGTGCTGGCTTCTGCTTGGCACTTCACCAGTCCTCTCCCAAGCTGCTGCATTTGAACTTCTGGGGAATAACAAAGCTGGGAGTTAGGGCTGTGCTGTGCTGGCAGAGCTGCTTCCCTACTAGAAAACTGCTAGAGGTTGGAACAAGTTGCCCTGAGCAGCTGTGGCTGCTCCTGGATCCCTGGAAGTGTCCAAAGGCAGGCTGGATGGGGCTTGGAGCACCCTGGCATAGTGGAAGGTGTTGCTTTCCATGGCAGGGGGTGGGATGAGATGAACTTTACTGTCCCTTCCAATGTGAACCATTCCATGATTTTACATCAAGGACTCTCTGATCCATCAGGTGAGGGAATGCACATTGCAGGTGAGAGTGACAAAGCTCGGTGGAGCAGGCAGCAGTGCAGCCCAGTTGCAAAAACCAGCCTTGTTTTCACCTTGTGGAGTAGAAAATGGTCCTTTCTGATGGACAGGGAACTCCCTGGGCTGGTGAGCTCAGCGGCACTGGGGCTGCTCAGGAGCTGCTCACTGGCTGAGGTTCTGCAGCTGCGGGGCTGGGGGTGTCCCTGGAGGGCTGCTCAGGGTGGGTGTGCGTGGGAGAAGGATAACAGCAGGTAAGGCTGTGCAGTGAGAGTGGAGGCCAAACCCCAAACCTGCTGGTGGCGCAGCCGATTCTCAGCCGCGTCTGTTTCTTCCAGACCTCCCAGACACCCCGGTTGACTTAGTGATCAACTGCCTGGATTGTCACGAGAATGCCTTTCTGAGAGACCAGCCCTGGTACAAAGCCGTGGTGGACTGGGCCAACCAGAACCGGGCCCCCGTGCTGAGCATAGACCCGCCCATCAGCGAGATGGAGCTGGGCATCGACGCCAAGTGGTCGCTGGCGCTGGGGCTGCCGCTGCCGCTGGGCGAGCGCGCCGGCCGCGTCTACCTCTGTGACATTGGCATCCCCCAGAAGGTCTTTCAGGAGGTGGGCATCAATTACCACTCCCCCTTCGGCTGCAAATTCGTCATCCCGCTGCATTCCACCTAGAGCCCGTGCGGCCCCGCCCCCGGCGCTGGAGGGAGAGGGGAGGAGCTCCGTGAAGAAACCGAGCTGGGCGCTCTGGATCCCGGCTGGTCGACTCTGGTGACGCCTTAAAAAAAAAGGATGTGAAGTTCTGGAGGGTTCGCCTTCCGGAGGAAACGCCGTGTATTTAAAAAGAAAAAAAAAATTGAATAATCGTAAAATGAAATGGAAAAAAAAATGGACAAAAAAAAGGAGGAGGAGGAGGAAGAAGCGAATTGTTCCTGCAAAGCCGTTTTTGTTCTCTCGTGCCATGGGATGAAGGAACGTGCAGGACCATGGTGTCTGTCCCCTGCTGCTGCCCAGTCCTGGCTGGCACATGGTACAGATAAGGGTGGTTTGGAGCTCTGAGATGTGTTTCTGGTCCTTCTGGTGGGATATTCCCAGCAAGGACGTCCTGGTGGGAACAGCACCCCTTGATTGTGTAGAAGTCCCTTGTGTCGAGGGAAAATCTTGTTTGGTTCCATGTTGTTTTTGACTGTCCCATCCCTGTTTTGTGTTCTGGAAGGCAGCTGTAGCTCCCTCTCCTTCCCAGCCCCTCACGGAGAGGGTTCCCTGTTTGGAAAGCTTGTGTCAGGAGCCACACATGCTCTGGGAACACTGATGTCCTTCCTCAGCTAGGCCTTACTGCTTATGTACTGTTGGCTTTTCTTTGTTCACTTTGTGGCCGAAGCCCAGCTCTGTGGGGTGGGAGGCCTTTTCCAGGATCCTCGTGGGGTTTGGGATTGTTTTCTTTTGTTCTTTCTGTGTGCTGGCCCAGAAGAGAGGCTGGAGCAGGGCAGGGCAGGGCTGCTCTGGGGCTGTTGGGATTGTGTGTGGGGCAAGGTGATGTTTGGGGTAAGCTCCCCTGTCCCTCCAGCATCCCTGCTTCCTTTGGTACGGTTTGGGAAGTAGCTCATGGATCTGTTCACTCCCTTTGGAATCAAAGCCTGTCTGTTGGGTGGGCTTATGGGGCTGATCAGGGCCTTGGCTCCTGTTTGCTGGCAGGAGAGGTGTGTTGGGAGCTGCTGTGCTCCTGGAGGGCCGTGGCAGAGATCCTGAGCGGGATTTCCAGCAGAAATCTGCTCTGGAGTTGGACTGCCATCCTGTGCCTGGGCAGAAACGTTGGGTTATCCTTTCCTGTGTTCCTTTTGTTGGCCTGGGTGCAGTGCCTGGAGCAGGGACCAGCTGAGGAGCCACCAGCTAGCTGGCTTTGGCAATCAGCTTGGGCACCACGGCGCTGGCTCCGTGTGTCCCCGGAGCAGGGCCAGGGCTGCTGCAGCTGCAGGAGGTGCTGAGGGAGGAGCTGGGGCTGTGGGCAGTGCTGGGAGCTCTGCTGCTCCTCTTCAGCCATGCCCAGGGCTCCTGCAGGCTCCTGCACCTCGCACAGCCCTGCTCTGGCATCGGCCAGAGCTCCAGGTGCTGCCTCTGTCCAGGGGAGCCGGATCCCTTGGGAGGCTGAAGCACAGGGACCAGTCCAGTGTGGGTCCAGTCCCACTGACCAGCCCCATGGCCCCACTTGTGCCCCGAGCTGGGGCTTCAGTCAGGCACTCCTCTATCCTTTCCTCTGTTAGAACAAAGGCCAGGACTATCAAAAGAAGAGGGAAGAGCCTTCCCTGCTTGGAAGGAAGCAATTACTGGGCCCAGCCTGGGCGTGTGGAGCACCGTGAAGGGCCCAGGAGGCTGCTGAGCCCCGGGCTCGCCCCGAGGTCTGTCCCCTGCACGTTGCCATATCTACCTCAGCAGGACCAGGGGCTGTGCCCTGGCTGGCTGCAGCCCTGGTTCCCCTCAGCTGCTCCCGGGCTGTGCTGGCGTGGGGGCTCTGCCCTCCACCCTGGGCACAGGGCCGAGTGTGCCCCACGGTGCAGCCCCACTGCGGTGGCACCGCCCGGGCTGTGGTTCTGACTGGGACAGGACAGCAGTGTGGTGGTTATTCACAACACAAACACAAGGTTTCCCTCTGCGTTTTTTGTTTTCTTCAGCTGTTTCCTTGGGTCTTTACCTGGGAGCAGCAGCAGGTTAAAAAGGTTGTTGCTGTAGTCAGTGTTAGCTTTAGTCCCCTCATTTTCACTCTCTTTGCTCAAGACACTCAGTAGGAGACTTGCTGTTTCAATTTCTGCTTTCTGCAGGTTTTTCCTGCCCTTTCTGGGTTTGGCTGTTGAACTGTATGTAGCTTGTACACACGGAGCAGAGCAGGGCTAGTGCAGGGCTGCAGCTGCCCTGCCTGGAAGGCACTGGAGCAGCTGACGGTGTTTCTGCAGGGATGGAGCTCTGGGAAGCACTGAGGCCCTGCTTCTTGTCAGCCTTGAAATGGTTCCCTACGTTGAACTAGAAAATAAAGTGAGCAGTGTTGCACAAAGGATGGTTCAGCCCCTGGTGTAGGGAACGGGATTCCTGACCCCAAATCCCTGCAGGGTTCAGGGCACGTGCTCACTGCCTGCTAGATTTGGGCATTTGGCTGCACTTCCCCTCAAAGGCAGACATTTCTTGGCTTCACACACCTGGAATGTGAGGTCTCGGCTCCTCTGGAGCACTTTAGCCCCAGCCTGGGGTCTGGGTGTCCTCGCGGCCGTGCCCCTGGTGCCAGAGTTAATGCTGAGAGGGGAGCACTGTTGTAGCTGTCTTTGGGATAGTTCCCACCCCCACCTGCCCCAGCAGCACAGGAGCTGCCCTGGGCCCGCTGTGGTGACAGGTGACATCCCTGCGCTGTGGCACTGCTTGGTGACCCCATTTGTGACCTGATGTTTGTAACGACCAATTCCTGCCACTGCGGGGACCATGCCCTGAAATAAAGTGCAGCTCTTCATGTGTGCTACTGTGTGCAGCCGTTCATTTCTCTGCTCTCCTTCCAGAGCCTTCCTGCTGCCAGGCAGACACCGGGACAATCCCCCTCACTCATTCCATTTCCCACCATCTCCCTCTTCCTTTGCAGAAGAGGCAAAGCTGGGCCAAGGCACCCCTACGCCCACCTACAAGGGAAGTATCAAACAATAAGAAACACTTTATTTTAACTTTACAACATATAAATAGACAAATCTGTGCTTTCCAATGGAGCTTTCCTTCCCACTGCCCTCCCCAGGTCCTTGTAGCAGCGCCCCAGTCCCTGTGGACTCGGGGAGGAGAACGGGGCCGAGCTGCAGAAGCCGTCGGGATCCATGCAGGGGGATCCGTGCTGAAGGATCCATCCCGGGGGATCCACGCAAGGGGATCCCGGCCGTCATCTGCTGAGGTCCCGGGTGGCGCCGCGCCCGCACAGCATCCGCTCCTCTGCCGAGAGCCCGGCAAAGAAGGGGTGCAGGAGAGCCTCGGAGAACGTGATCCGCTGCGAGGGATCGAACTCCAGCATCCTCCTCATCAGGTCAAAGAGCTGCGCGTGCTCCAGGGAGTCGTGCAGCATGTACGTCTGTGAGGGACAGGGATAGGGATGTGTGCTCAGGGCCTGGGCCCGTCCCAAATACAGCCTCCATCCCCAGGGCTGCTTCCCATCCCAAATACAGCCTCCATCCCAAATACAGCATCCCCAGGGCTGCTTCCCATCCCAAATACAGCATCCATCCCCAGGGCAGCCTCCCATCCCCAATGCAGCATTCCCCCCCCCCTTCCCTAATCCCCCATCCTGCCCTAGCCAGACCAGGATCACTGCAGATAAGAGCTGGGGCTCCCTACCAAGCAGTTACAATGGGAATTCCCATCCTTGAGCCCCACATCCCAGCCCAGGGAAGGGAGCAGCACCTACCCGCAGGGGCTTGCAGTTCTCCTGGACGTATCTGCCATCAGACGTGTTCTCATCCCACACCAGGTTGCCATTGTGGAAGTATTTTTGCTTCCTGCACAGGGAAGGTGGGGATCAGGCAGGGTCTCTCCCTCCCAGCCAGGTGCTGGTGCCTGGGCTGAGCTCAGGACCGGGCTCTTACCGAGTTCTGTGGACCATGTGAGATGGGAGTGGCCCCAGGATTTTTTCCATCATGACAAGATGCTCACGGTTCTCATGGGTCTGCAAAGGAGCAGAGCAGTGGTGGGTTAGTCAGATGACAAAGGTTTGTCACCTCTGCAGGGACAGGAGAAAGGATCCCAGCAGATCCTATCCAACTTTTCATGTTTTGCTTATCCCTTTCTTCAGAGAATGGAAATAATCTAAACCCAGAAACGTTCCAAACTCTGTCCTTCCAGCAAGGCACTCCTCAAACCCGCCCTTTTCCAGGGCTCATTTTCACACTCAGCTTCTCATTTTTAGTGCCTGATGTGTGTTTCCCTCCCCTTCACCTAATTCTGAGCCCTTCTGGACATGCGGCATTTTCAGGGAACAAGAATCCTACCTGGAAGAGCGTGAAGCCACGGTAATATTCGAACAGAATGCAGCCAGTGCTCCAGACATCACACGGCTGTGCCCAGCCCAGCTCTGCAAAGAAAACCAAATTAACTCCATGCTCCCAGCAAACCCCACCACATTTCTCCTTGTTGAAACCACAGGGATTCCACTCAGAGCTTGGAATTATCTATCCAAGAGTGCTCCCAGGCTGGTTTTCCTCTAGCCAGCATCATCCTGGGGCAGCTGCTCCCCCGTGCCCACCCTAAGGCTCCCCACAAGGTGCAGTTCTCACCCAGAATCACTTCTGGGGGCCGGTAGTGCCGGGTGGCCACGATGGTGGTGTGGTGCTCGTGGTCGAAGGTGGCGCTACCAAAATCAGCCACGCGGATGCTCGTGTTCCGGATGGATTTCTGCTCACAGCTCTGTGGGAAAAGCACAGGGCCAGGCTGGGAGGGGAGCCCCCGGAGTGCTGCTCTGCACCTGGGCACAGGGATGGAGCTGTGGAGCTCCAGGAGCCCCTGGAGTGCTGCTCTGCACCTGGGCACAGGGATGGAGCTGTGGAGCTCCAAGGAGCCCCTGGAGTGGTGGTCTGCACCTTGGCACAGGGATAGAGCTGTGGAGCTCTGAGGAGCCCCTGGAGTGCTGGTCTGCACCACCTCACAGGGATATGGAGCTGTGGAGTTCCAAGGAGCCCCAGGACTGCACCTCCTCACAGGGATGGAGCTGTGGAGCTCCCAGCTCTGAACATCCCAGAGCAGCATAATGGAAAATCCCTGAACACTCTGGGTAGCCTTAAGGCTTTTGGAAGGCACAGCAGGAAGAAGAGGCCCGACTTCCAGTTTGTTCCCCCTTCACAGGCTCTGAAGGCCTGGACAGAGCAGGGAAGATGCAATTTCTGCAGGGAGGGAAAGGCAGCCTATTCCTGATGCAGCCAGTGCTCCGTGGGACACAACCCACCTTGTTCTCGTTGTACAGAGTGTCAAAATCCGAGTTGACAAACAGGATGTTTTCTGGCTTGAGGTCAGTGTGAGTCAGCTGGTTGTCGTGCAGAACTGCACAGAGGGAGGAGAAACAAACCCTCTCTAAGAACCAGAGAGAAGCACCTGCAGAGCTCTGCGCAGCGCAGAGCCAGGGCAGCTCCTCCCAGCCCGTCTGGGGTCACTCACAGCGCAGGGCATGGCAGAGCTGGTAGGCCATGTGCCGGATCTGCGGCAGGGGGTACGGCTGGAAGTTGTTCTCCTTCAGGAACTCAAAGGTGTTCTTGCCCAGGAGCTCAAAGGCGATGCACATGTGCCCGTGGAAGTTGAACCAGTCCGACATGAGGACGCACAGACTGGCAGGGAGAGAGAGGCAGGGCTTAAGCACCCTCCAGGAATGCCCAGGACAGCCATCCCGGTGTTCCTGGCCCCTTCAGGAGTGCCTGGTGAGCACAGCTCTGTGCCAGCTGGCTCAGGAGCACAGCAACCCAGGGAGATGCTTCCTGCTTTGCTCAGCCCCCTTTGGAGAGAGCTCCCCAATTCCCGTGGCACAAGGCAGCAGAGGAGTGGGGTCAGTTCCTCCTCATCGCATCCTCAGCCCCGTGCTGCTCTGTGGGCAAGGATGTGGCACTGGGAACTTACAACTTGTTCTCCTTGTCCTTCTCTTTGATTTTCTTCAGGACGTTGATTTCCAGCCTGGCAGCCTCTCGGTATTTCCCAACGTTCTTTATGATTTTCAGTGCCACCTGTGATTTGCCTCTGGAAGGGAGGAGACACAAGGATGGGGCCAGAGAAAGAACCTGCGTGCTGAGCCCACGGGGAGAGGCACATGCCATTACCCCAGGCATCGTCTGTCCTAACAAAGCCCTGCCAGCCATCCATGCTGCTTGGGCAGTGCTAACTGGCAGTGAAAGGTCACTGCCGGGTTATCACTCCCAGGGGACACTCCTGACACAGCAGTCCCTCAGCTCTCCGTGACTCCAGGGTCACCTCCCCTCTCCAGCCCTGCCAGAGATCCCAGGGGAGGCAGGAGAGCCTGCAGCAAACTGACCCCGGGGCTCGGGGCCAGACAAGAGGCCACGAGGGCACAGGGGTCAAATGTAACCACGGGGGAGGTGGAAGGAGAGAATGGAGAAGTGCCCTGGCAGATTAGGAGGTCACAGGGGCCACCCCTCAGCAGCAACTCACTGCAGCACAACCTTCCATGGCTGGGGCTGGGAGGGTCAGGCTGGATATCAGGGAAAAGCTCTTCCCCAGAGGGTGCTGGGCACTGCCCAGGCTCCCCAGGGAATGGGCAGCTGCCAGAGCTCCAGGACAGTTCCCTCAGGGATGCACAGGATGGGATTGCTGGGGTGTTGTGCAGGGCCAGGAGCTGCACTTGGATGATTCCTGTGGGTCCCTTCTTGCTCAGGATATTCCACGATTCTATTCTATGACCCCCTGCCTCCCATAACACACCAGCCTGGAAATTCTGGAGGGGATTGAGGTTTGAGCCAGGCCCTTTCCCCTTGCTCTGGGGAAGGCAGAGACACTGGAAGGTGAGCCCAGGTGGAGCTGCCACGCCTGGTGACGCTCGAGGGACAGACAAGAGCAGGGAGAGGCACCCACCTGGCGTGGTCCACGCACTCCACCACCTTCCCAAAAGTGCCTTCGCCAAGGCTGCCCACGATCTCATCTAGGAGAGAAAACAGGAGCGGGTGTGAGCGCGGGGGGCTGGGCCAGAGCTGGGCTCCTGCCACTTCACACCAACAAAACGTCCAAGCAAACAAAAGAACTGTCTGTCACTGCTACGCTCTTTAAAACTCGAGTGTCTACGCTCTGCCTCAGGCAAGTTACTGGCCAGTAAATAAAGCACTAGAGACCCCTCCAGTACAGGACGAGAGATCTGGGCTAACCCGGGGGTAAAAGTAGAGGTAAAGTTTTACGAAAGGTGGCTGTACATCGCTCTTGAAGCCAATCGCCGATCCTGCACACCAGGTGACCTTCCTTGTCATCTTCCACGCTCCTGCTGCGCTTACTGCTCTGTTGGCTTCTCTGCACTCACCGCCCCCCGGGACGGCCATCAGAGCGGTCATTCAAAGGTTGCAGAGACGACGGGGCCGCCGGTGGGTGGATTTTCCAGATCCCAGCATTTCATAAGGCACACAGCATATATAACGATAGGGATATTGCAAGGGACACGTCAAGACACAAAACTAACTTCAAAACAGAAAAGTCATCAACAGCTACAGGTACGGCAAGAAAACTTCTCTCGTTAGCTACAGCCTCTGGGCCAGGGAAACGCCCCCCTCTTCCAGGGTGGGAAGCTGCAGTGGGAATCCTCTGTTCCCCACGGAGGATGCTGCCAGAGGCACGGGAGGAGGAGGCCTCGGCCAGCAGAACGTCACCTCTCTGCTGGCAAGCGCTGGGTTTGGACAGGCTGCCCGGTAGAAGCTGCAGTAGCAGTTTATTCCCTCTGTGCATCCTGCTCTTTGTGCCTCGGGAAATGCAGCTCCAGCTGCACGAGCTGTGTCCTGTCCTGGCTGGGAACCAGCCCTTCCCCTTCTGAAGGGGGAACTTTCTGCCACGCCAATCCTAAATCCAGGTGCCCAGCCGGCTGTTCACAGACCCGCTGGGGCACATCGGCTTTTTTGGAACTGGGAGAGCTTTAGGAACAGGACAGGTAAATCAATCCCTGAAGTGACGTTCACCCCCTGCTACTGCCAAGCTTCTACTGGAAAACCAGCCCAACGTTCCTGCAAGGACCCAGGGTCCACCAAGCGAGCTGCCCTAATTCCTCACCTTGTTCTAGTCTGCTTTCAAAATAGTTACAATCCCTGCAGCCAAAGGAATTCACGGAAACCTTAACATTCCCATGCCTGAGCTTGTAGCAGGCTTCTCTTCTGTGCCCCTCGGCCCTGCCAGCAGCTCCAAAATAATGAGCTAAGATGAAAACTCCCCCAAAAGTCAGCTGAAACAGAGGAGAAGGTGGGAGCAGAGCTGGGACAGCAGTGAGGTGTTGGAGGACTGAGCTCCTGCCAGCCCAGACCTGCATGGCGTCACCACCGCGCACCCCCTGTGCTGCCAGCACAGCCCTGGCTCCCTCAATGCCAGAATTCCAAAGCTGGCTGGAAAGGAATCAAGAGGGGGAGCTCAGAAGTTCCCAGCCGTGCAGATTATCCAGCTGCCGGGAGATCAGGGCCGGCCGCTCAGCTGTGCTAACGTTTCAGGTGGGAGGGAAGAGCTGAAGTACTCAGTCTGACACCTCACACCACTTCCAGGGTATTCCTGGAACCAGCTCCCCCACCCAGCCCCAAACATTCCTAGTTAATCCCTGGAAAGAAGGCTATGTTTCAGGGTGAAGTTTGCAAGGAGCTGAAATCCAAGTGGGAACGGGCAAAGAGGACACACATGTGCCCTCGGAAGGTGGGACTCTCAGAACTACCAGGGCTTCAAAACAGCTCTGGAGAGCTGGACTGATCCCACCTGGAAGGGGATCCAGGCATGAAGCCAAACCGAGGAATGCTGCACACCAACCCCCCCAGAAGCAGCAGCAGCTGCAGGCAGAAGCGAATCCCCGGCCGGGGATAAAGCGGAGCCGTACAGATCCCTGCGAGCAGGGCTGGCCCCGGGCCAAGGCTCTCCCTCGTCAGCATCACGTGAGTGCCCCTGGAAGCTCTCCCTGATCCCTAAAGAACACGGCTTAGTTCCCTCACGGATTAAGGCTACAGGGCCTGGCCAAACCCAAGAGCTGCGGACGCTCCCCGCTGAGCACGACACAGATTCGGGACTGGACAACAAAGACAGAACGGGGTTCGAGGTACTCACCCAGAGCGCTCGGGGCTGGAAGGAGGCAAGAACAGTTAAACCCCGACTCGCTGTGGATGCTACTCACCGAGGAGGCACTGCTACAAGACCTGCTCCTGCGTCTCCGGCAGTGCTGCTGGTATCTCCGGGGCCGGTGCTGCTCCCTGCCGCGGGAGCGCCGCCAGTTGCGCGGGCGTGCCGGGTAATATTCCTCCCCGAAGGACGGGCTGCACTCCTCGAACCTGTAGGCATCGCTGTCCCGCCGGCATCGGCGCTGGTAAGGCATCCTCTCATGGCTGCGGCACAAGAACAGAGCCCTTAAAGCCTGGTGGGGTGCAGAGCTGGGGTTTGGGAATGCTGGGATGGCCCCGCTGAGGCTGAGTCATGGAATCGCAGTACCGGGATCGAGGGCCGTCAAGGGCCAGCTCCTGCGTGGGACACCCCAACAGTCCCACCCTGTTCAGTGCCTGGTTGGCCTCTGGAGAAATGCAGCTTTTCCTAATGCCCACCCCAGTGTCCCTTACACAGCTCCCTGCTGCTCCCTCAGGCCCTGTCACCACAGGGAAATCCTCCTCTCCCAATCCCATGTGGCAGCAGCTCCAAACCTTTCTGCACCTCAGACTCTGACCACTGAGGAGAAGCTCTGGAGAAAAAACTGAGCCATTCCCACATTCTAAGGAGCTGGGGAAAAGCACCCTGAGAGCTCCAGCTGGGCTGCCTGCCTCGGTGTGGCCCAAGGCCAGGTTGGACAGGGCTTGGAGCACCCTGGGCTAGTGGAAGATGTCCCTGCTTGTGGCACTGGATGTGCCTTAAGGTCCTTTCCACTCTCACAACACTCCATGATTCACCTGAGCCACCTGTGCCCCTGCACTCAGGTGTTTGTCACCTTTTCTCCTCCCTGGGGAGGGTGTGTCATTAGTTCTTTGCCAAACGAGGAGCAGCAGCAGGGCTCTGGCTGTCACCCCAGGGGGACAGGAGGTCCCAGAGCACCAAGCCCTCGGTGTGCACACACAGAGCAGCTCCATAGATCAGCAAAAGCCAGAAGGAAAATGTGTCACCGAGCTCCTGCCCCTGGAGCAACAAACTCCCAAGACATAATGGCCAAACTCTGCATCAGGAAGGGCCAGGAGGCCTCAGGCCAAGCTCAGATGTGTTGGCACTGACACACAGGTGCACACAGGTGTCACACAGGAGGTTTGGGGCACATCAGTGACGAGAGCAGCTCCCCCTGCTTCTGCCCCCAAAACACGAGTGTCTTCCCCACTGGAGGCTTGCTTCACCCCCCGTTGAGAAAGGAGCTGTGTTTTAGGCAGGAGATGTTGCAATCTGAAATAAAAGCAGCGCTTTGGCTTCCCACAGATAACCCCGGGCACGCTCCGGGCCAGGTCGATGCCGTCACCCAGCAACGGCTTTGCCAGGCAAGACCTTCAGCCTGGAAATGGGAATTTCTGCTGTTTGCACCTCTCTGCCCTGTCAACAACCAGCTCTGCTGCTGGCAGCTCCAGGGGGCACTCGGGGTCACCCCAGAGTGGGTGAGAATTCCAGACTGTGCCGGGGCAGCCGTGGCTCTCGGTCACTGCTGAGGTACCCAAAGCACAGCCCTGTGCAGCACCGACCCAGACACACCTCGGCGTGCTTTGGATGGACACAGGAGGCTGAAATAATGACCTGAAGGACTCCAGGATTCAGGTCTCTTCAAAGAGGCTGAGACTGAAGGGACAAGGCTGTTTTCACCCAACAAAAGCCTGTTTTCATCCAAATCTGTTCCAAATTACCCATCAGGTAAAAAAAAACCCAACAAAACTGAAAAGCCCGTTGCGTGCGCCAGCTCTATTTCACAATCCGCCTCCTTCAAGTAAACAAAAGCCAGGCTGGGGAGAGAAATTAATCTGGAGAGCATTTCAGGAATTTAAGGATGAGCTCAGCTCCTGCCTGGCTGCACCTGCCCAGTCCAACCAGTGGAACCACAGCAGCTCCAGCACCACCACCTCATTACAGCCCCACGGATCCGGCCTCTGTTCCAGAACCCTCCCTCTTATCAGGGGCCTCATCCCACTTCCAGCACCTAATTGTCCCTCTGGAAACGCTGAACAAAGAGAGGATCAAAGGTAAAATCCCGAAAGATCAGTTAGCGGGTGGATCCTTTAGCTGGGATCCTTTCTGAGGCGAGGGAGGAGCGTGGTTGCTTTAAATCTGATTTTAATCCTGTCAGAGAGAAGCGGGCTGTCAGGAAAGACTTTAATGCCTCCGCAGCATGGAAACGTGATTCCAGGGCAGGCTGTTCCGTCGTTAACATGACAGCCGCGGCTTTGGGAACAACTTCAGCGTGGCAGGGAAAGCACACACATGCACTGAGTAAGCCCTCCACTTCCATCCCCGGGATTTAGGGGTTTAAAGCTGCCCTGCAGCCAGGAGCCGAGCTCAGCACGGGGGTTTTTAGGGGATAACCCTGTCGGCAGCGCTCTCACCTCCTGGATCGCGATCTCCGGGACAGGTCCCTGCGGGGCGGGTACCGCAGCCTGCCCTCGTACTCCCTGCTCCGCGACCGCCGCCGCTTCCACCGGTGCCCCAGCTCGCTGTCCTGCTCCGGGGACCGGAATCTCCTGCAGTGATGCATCTGCGGGGACAAGAGCACGGCGGGGCTCAGAGCCCTGGCCCCGAACGCCGCCGGAGCCCCGGGACCCGGCCCGGCGCTGCCGGAGCGCTGTG
>WEIU01007877.1:0-11952 GCA_013389925.1 Aegithalos caudatus | reverse complement strand
GACAGTGCTACTTCTCTGTTAGTAAGGAAATGCTGTTTTTTATCAGCTTAAGTCTGTCCTGCAGGGTTAAGTGCAGTGGGTAGGTGGCTGGTTTAACTGGGAGAGGGAGGAGTGGTTTTCCCCTTCTGTAAAATGTGAGTCCACTGAAGGGGATCTCAGAGGTTCTCTGGGAGCATTTGAAATGGAAGAGGTCTCCTTGCCCTGGGTGTTTGAGTCTCTCCTTCCATTGCATATTGCTGGCTGAGCAATGCCAGCATGTCACAGCTGGGCTTTGCCCCCCAGCCTGAACAGCCCCAACCTGTGCTGATGTTCTGCTCTCTCTTGCCTTGCAGTGGCCATGTACAAAGAGCCTTCCCTCCATGATCTCACAGAGTTCTCCAGGTCTGGAAGTGGGACCCCAACAAAGAGCAGAAGTGTTTCAGGAGTGCTAAATGGGGGTAAATCCATGAGCCAAAACGAGTCAACGTAGCCAGGTTCAGGCCAGCCAAGTGCTCTCTAAACAGAACCTTACCTCTGGATGCAGTTGAATTCTTACTTGCAGTTTTTCATCCAAACTTTCAATTGCCCAGGACAAGCCACTGAACTCTCATAGGTCACCCGTTTATTAGCCATTAGATCTCCTGGTTGTCAGAGGATAAACCCCAGGCACGTAGAATGTGCTTATGCATATCACAAAGCAGTTGGATAGCAGCAAACAACTGCGGAAAAATCTCCAAGAAGAAATGTCCAGCTCTTTCTCACTTTTTCTTTCTCTTTCTCTCTCTCTCCTATGCTTTGTGGAAAACAAAACAAAAACATTTCACAGCATTCACTGCTGATAAGAATTTGCTTTCCAACTCAAAAAGACCACTTTTGCTCTTCAAAGGAAATTTTAATGCTTGTATGTTTTATAGGGGAAAACAAAAAACAAATACATAAACTGTTGTTTCCTTGGCTTACCATTTTATATCTAAGGCTTGATTTAAAAAATGTATCCTTTAATTTGGAATAGTGCAACTTTTTGATTTCTGAACTCCAATGGGTCTTTAAATCTTTGTCTTTAAAAAAATAATTCAAAATTCAGGGTTGGAACTGAGAGTTGGTGTCTCAGGCTCAAGCAAACAGTGTTCTTGTGGTTTTAAACACAATGAAATATAAATTTTTATAGATTTGTAGTTTCTAGTAAAGTTCTTGTGCTAACCCCAGTCTGTAGGAATTTTGTTATCCCAAGTGGAAGTTAACAGAAAGGGATAAAATTATCCTCCAGTGTAGATTTCTCTTAATTCCATTTTGTGTGTCATGTTAAACTATCATTGTGGCTTCTTTTATAAAGACAGAAACTGAGGAATTAAGGTGACAATTTTTTTATAAGTAACATCTTATTTGTAAAAGTCCTTTCACTGTAACAGGCACATGAATAGGGTAGGAGGAAGCATCAGGACAGGTTACCCCTAAACAACATATACATATACATGCTATTGGAAACAATTGTTTAAAAAAATGTAGTTAGGTTTCCATTTAGGTCATCATGTCTGTTGCATGGGAGAAAGTTGGAATACTGGCATAGAGTTGCATGATGTGTAAGATTTTGTGCATTAATCATCACTGGATTCTGTGCTCCAAAACTGAATTAGTTCTGTACAGGCAGCTTTCTGCCTGGTACAAAAAACTTGTTTATTATTTGTTGTATACACAACCATGCACTGAATAAGCTATTTATATTAAGATGTACTTTTTAAAAAAGCTTGTTTGGTTAAACGCTGTACATCCATGGTTAATTTGAAGGTAAAAGGGTTGGCAATTAAATTATATAGTTACAAAAGATACTGTAATTAATGTTCAAAATCTTTCTGTGTGACGGTCATCCCCTGTAATGCCATACATACAGAAATTCAAACGTTCTTCACTTTTGGGGTCTGCCAGAGCTGGTCCTGTGTGCCCAGCTGAGATACTCAAACACAGCCATGCTCTGGTGTGAGCAAGCCTTGGGAGTGAGCCCTGTGCTGTGCTGCTGGGCCCTGAGCTGCATCTCTGTGCCTTGAGCCTGGCACAGGCTCCAGGATCTCTGGCAGCTCCAGCCCTGCTGAGCACCTGGGGGATGCTCAGCATTTGCTGGGCATCCCTGCAGGTGCATTTAGCAGCCAGCTTCATCTGGCCTCGAGGAAAAAAGCTCCCATTCCTTTGCTCTGGAGAGAAAACACCCCTCTCTCCTGACTTTTCTCTCTGGAATCATCCAGGAAAACTTTTCTCATCTGCAGCATCCAAGCAGCTCTGACAGGTGAGCTTCACTTATCAAGGTGTTCCAAGAAGTCCTAGCAGGGACAAGTTTTCATTGTGGGTGGCTGAAGAGCCAGTTCTGGAAGACGATAATGGAAATGGAAGCAAAAATCTACCCCTAAATGTTGGGCTGAAATCAAAATGAGATATTCTGTTCTCTGCTCTGTGTTCCTCCCACCTGACTGAGCTGGAATTAAACCAGCTTTAAGGTCAGGGCTGAGAGAGGAGGGAAGGATACTGTTTCAGCTCAAACCTCCAGATTTTTTGTTTCATGGCAAATAGTAAGTGAAGAGCTCTGGCCTGCTCTTAGGGCCCAGGCTTCCCCAGCTTGCCCCTTTCCATAGGGTGAAGAAAGTGAGAGCATATCCAGTGCTGTAGAAATCCTTAGAAAACTGAAGATGTGGTCATGATTGCTCCAGAGGTTTTGATAACTCAGTGGGTCTGGATCATCTCTCCCCTTCAACTAAATGTGGGATGTCCTTGGGGAACATTTTTCTTAACCTTCCCATTCCCAAACATCAAACTCATTTGGGTACATGTTCCAAAAAAGGAGTCTGAGTGCCTTAGGAACATAAAGCTTGATTTTAAAATAGGCATATTTGTAGCAAAGCTAGTTCAGTGCTGAGTGTTTACTACCCTAGAGATAACTGGAGCTCTGCTGCTTTGCTTTATGGCTCCAGCATTCCTGTTGTTCTCCATCCTCAGCACATCTCCAGCCCTGGAGCTCATCTGCAGTAGGAGGGAAGTTCTTGTCTCACAAATCCCCCTCCTGAGTCTGTAATCTGACCCATCTTTTGTGCTGATGTTGGTGTCAGCTGTGAGCATTTGCTGCCAGATCTCTTGTTCCAAAGCTTTCTGATTTACCAAGCTAACAAAGGCTACTCTTGGATGGAGATGAGGAGAGAGATGTGGTGATAGATGAGCCAGAAACAGATGTTTCTGACAATTACATTAAATTTCTGACAAACCTGGTCCAACAATATTTTTTCCTTCAGATTACTGAGGACTGAAAGGGTAATAATCCTGATAGAGTGCTGATAGTAGACAAAAGGTTATGTACTCTATGTGCAAAAGGAGGGATCGTGCCCAGGGTTTTACATGTAGTCTCTGGAGCTATAATTAGGATTTAATAAGGAAAGTTAGAGTTAAATGTGACTTTACAGACAGTGAGTGAAGGTAATATTCTGCCTCAAAGTTAAGACAAGAATGTGGCTTCATCAGAGGACCAGACTGAGGAATCAGACTCCAGAATATTTATTTCAGCACCCATAAATTAGAAAGTTACACAGATTTTTCTTCTGGATAATACCTTCCTTTAAGAAACCTGCTAGATGTTGGGAAAATGTTAAATTGGATGCTTCTCTATCAAAACTTAGAGGCACTGGTAAAGCTGCTCTGCTCTGCCACAGGTACAGTGGCAGAGTGCAGGAAGATGCATACCTGGAGTGAGGAAAAGCTCAGGGGCTGCTGTGGATCCAAGCCCTAAGCTCCTGTGAGCCACTGACCACCTGCAGGACAGGGTCTTGGGCCCTTCTGGCATTGCCAGGGGCTGGGGATGCCTTTCACCTGCCCATTCTGTGCCTGTCCCTCCAGCAGTGCTGCCCACAGGCTTGGAGCTGCTCAGGAGGTGCCACCCCCTCCCAGCAGCTTCTGACGCACCTGGGCAGGGCCCCGAGGCACCACAGGGCTGTGCAGACAAATGCCAGCCCAAAGGAAACAGGGCAGTCCTGAAGCTGGCAGGGGCACAACTCTCACGAGGCACAACTTGCCTTTTGTGATCATCTGGCAGAGCTGCTTCCTCAGAGGTCTTTGCAGGGGCTCAGACACTGCTGCTTGGCCTGGTTTGGGGGTGAGCAAGAGCAGGAAGGGGTCTTCTCTGTATCACAGAGATCTTTGTTTTTTCTTTTCCTTGTTTGTTTGATTTGCCTCATGCTACCTCATAGCATGGTTGTATCTCCGTAGCCTCTTGGTCAAGCACGTTCATTGCTGGCATGATGGAAGCCAACTCCCTGCCTGGGGAATTATCCCCAGGTGAGCCCAGGAAGAGCAGTTCCCCTCCTGCTGTCCCCAACACCTTTCCTGTGGGATGCAGGCAGTGTGACAAGCTCAGGGATGCTGTGGTACCCAGGCTCTCCCCAGCTGAGCCCCAGCATGCAGCCAGGCCTGGCAGAGCTCTGCTGTGTCTTGAGTATCTCTGCATGGAGAGCAGGGCCAGCTCAACGGCTTTAAAGGTCTCCCTGACATATCCTTGACCAGGACACTTTTGCAGGACAGAATCAGTACATAACAACCTCCTGGGTTCTAATAAATAATTCTCTCTTAAACAAGCTCCCTCCTGTCTGGGCTCTGGATTTTTTATCACTGCAAATATTATAAGGGCTCTGCTCCACCAGCAGTACCACACCATAGCTTAGCTTTCCCTGGGACAGAGACCCTTTTGGATGAAAATTGTCTTCTCTCTGTCTTCCTGAACCAGAGAGGGGCAACTTGAGTGGTCAGCCCAAGACTGACAAAAAAAGGGGTTTTTCAGTTTTCTGTAGGCTCAGCATGGTGGATGAAGGACACAAAATGGGATGCATTTTACCAGCTCAGAGAGTGGCTGTTCTAAATGCTGGAGCTCAGTTTCCTCCTTGAGCTAAGACCAGGATAAAAACCACCATGGTTTTGTCTGACTTTAGCTCTGCAAAAATGGCATATAAGTACAGTGGAAAGACTTTAAAATAAATTCATTTCTTGGGGAAAAGACCTGCCATGCAATGTATCCTGAGTAACTCCAGCTTTGCCCTTTTTTCAGCAATTTTTGGGGACATGTCATTGGCAACAAAAAATTTCCAATTCACAGAGTAAATTTTTAAGACACTACCCTGGCATGAGTGAGCAGAGCTGTGAGGCCATGGTTCATGCCTTTTGGATATCAGGTCCTGAAATAAGCTGGTTTGTTGCTGTACAATGGTTTTATTGCTGACCAGCTCCAGTAGCAGATCTCACCCTGCTTTGAGAACATACCACATCAGTTTGGGGGGCACTCAGTCACCTTCTGCAGCTCCTCTCAAGGGGAAGTTTAAATATTAAAGGAAAACCCAAATTTGAAACACTTTTTACATTAATCAGAGAAATTGATGTAATAAATTATTCTATCTCATCAGGAATTAGAAGACAACTTACAGGGTTCCCTTCAAAGATCATTATTCATGATTTGAAATTTAAGTCTTAAATACCACGTGGAAAATTACTTTCAAGCCTAATTTTTTTCCCCAGATGTTTGGTATGTCTCACCTAAATTCAACAGCTGGAGGGGCAGGATGAATGCTCTCATGTCCCAGGGGTTTCTCAGCCCTGCTGGTTGTCACACTCCTTTTCTGAGCTTGTCTCCTGGCAGAGGACAGGGTCACAGGTCCCCACACCACCAGGGCCATGACAACTGTGTTTAGAGCAATGAAGAAAAAGTTTCACTTTCCTGATGATGAAAAGGACAAGGCCACTGAAGGGAAGCCAAAGAGAAGCTGGAGCCCAAGGACTGGGGAGTGGGGCACATTCTGCATGGAAAGCAACAGCAGCAATGCCTTTCATTGAGTTCAGCAGGACTGAGCTACCCCTGAGCAGGACAGGACAGCAGAACAGGCACAGGTCAGAGGCCTCTGCTGCAGTGTCTCAGGGCCTGAGCCCAGCCTCAGTGTCAGAATACACCAGAGTCTGCTAGGTCTGGAGCTCCCTGCTGGTTTGAAGAGCCTTTATCTACATCAACATTTCACTCTGCTGCTGAAGAACCTTAGACATTACCTCATGCATAAGTATGTAACAGTGTTAATCTAGGAAATATTTTCAGATAACAAAATCAACTGGTTCAAAATTTAATTAATCCTATTTTCTTTCCAAATGGTTTCCTTCAAATGGTACTTGAAATAGTTTTACTTTCCCCCATTCTCTCTAATATACTGATGAACTTTTACTTCTGAGCTTCTCCTTGTTTTAATTGTCTGCTCATCCAACCATCCCTTCTGATAATTAAGCAAGTTAATAATATAGAGTGATCTTTAACAATTAAGCTCCTTTTCTTGTTAAACAAAATCAGAACTTTCATTGTTGTTTAAAGGTGTGGGGTTTTTCAACTTTCTTAATTTAAAAGAACAATTACTGCATTTGGAAGTAGTGGCATCACTTGAGAACCCACCTGCCACAGTTGGTGAAATTATTTTACATTAACCACAAAGGTTTTGCATTAGATAACATAATGAGATTTTTCTAGGCAGTTTCAATCAGCAGATCTCATGATCACATAATTGGGGCAGACTGAGCAAAATAGAGTGAAGGAAATCATGAACCAGTCAGGATTATGGGTGCTGCTCTTGCCAGCTTGTGTTCTCTTCTGCTTGGATGATCCCTCCAGCTCAGTCTGTGACACATCACAAACCTCATCTCCTTGGAGCTTCTGTATCCTTTTCTACAGAGTCCATCATTGTTCCAGGTGCATGAGGGAGGCAGTGGCAGGTCCCTGACACCTCTGCAAAGCCAGCATCTCCCCAGGCTTTCCCACTGGACATCACCTGCTGAGGGTCCCTCTCCTCCTCAGTGTCCCCCCACAAGCTGCACTCTGCAGAGCAGGAGACTGCACCTGCCCAGGCACACACCTGGCTTCAGGTGAGCTGTGCTGCTCACTCAGTGCAGAGCACATCCCTCTGAGGGGTTACTGAGCCAACTCCAAATCAGCAGCATTTTCAGCAAAGGCAGAATTCTCCCATCAGACAGACAGCAGCCCACTCAGGGTTTAAATTCTGCTGAGGAGGAAAATGTGTTAAGCACACTGAAATCTATTAAATACACACAGAGAAACGCACAGATATGCATGAAAGATATAGACACACATAAATACATACATGGATTATGGATAGAGTTATATCCAGCAGTTCATGTTTGTCATATTAAAGGTCCCTGGCAAACAGCCTGAGTTGCTGAGAATGGGGCCAGCACCAGCAAGCTCAGGGAACACCTCGTGCTGTGAAGCAGCCTTAGAGCACACAGCAATCCCCCTTGCCAAGGCAGAAAACTGGCAAATGCTGAGGAGATGAAAACCCTGCCTGTCTTGTTCATGTAAGCACTTCCAAGAGCTAACCACTCCCCTGGGTACTGCCTGACCCCTCTTGTGAGTGGGGAGGGAACAATCTGGGTGAAGATTAGTGGTGAAGAACTGCTCAGCGATGGCATCAAAGGGGAAACCAGACTCCAGTCCCTTGGCCACAAGAAGGAGAGGAGGCAGCTGGTAAAACTTCACTAAAAGCTGCACAAAGATCTCAAGTCTTTGAAGGCTGCCATGGAAATGCAGAAGGGCTTAAGCAGCTGACAAAGATTACAGAGCTGGATGGAGCTTGCCAGGCAAGATGAGACAGGAGGTGGGGAAAAAAAATTAATCACCAGAAGGGTTAAAGGAAATTAAAAGTATATGTGCAAGAAAGTGCTGGGAAGAGAGAGTAGGCCTGGGAAAAACCACTGAGAGGGATGGCATTAATGATGACTCAAAAGTGGTGAAAAAGTTGCTGAAAGTTGGGCTGCCTACAGATCCAGGCATTTACCTTGATACCAGAAGCCTTCATGAAATGCCAATAAAAATTCCAGTCACCAGGTTCTGAAGCTGATCTCTGCTCTGACTGCCCAGGCTTAGTCACCTCTCTGCCCTCCTGCAAAATGGGTCTGAGAGAAAAATCACTGTAGTCACAGAAAGGTCAGTGAAAACGAATGAGCCCATCAAGCCTGAGACACACAGGTGAGTGGCTGAGCAGCAGTGGCTTTAACTGTTTTTACTTATTGTCTAAACCTTGGGCTAAACCCATGTAATTTCTGTATATCCAGAAGGAAAGCGTGGAGTTGTACTTGGAATTTGTGATGGGATGGTTTGTGTTGGTTCACATCAGCAGTAGGTAACAGTGCTCTGCCAAACACCTCTTCTGTGCCCAAGAGGGCTCTGGGCTGTGAATTTCTTAGCAGAATCAACCAGGAGTTTAGCACCAAACATGTTCCCCTGTCTCACAACTTCTCCTAGAACAAAAACCTCCTAATCCAAACAGCTGCAGTATCATCTGCCCCTTTTAAAAAGTAAATGCTGTGCTATAAAATAAAGTGATACGTGCCTAAAAGTGCATGAAAAAGAGAGAGCATGGGTAAAAAGAAAGGCAAAACATTTTAGGCATGAAAGACTATTGCACATGAATTACTTTTAAATCTCTTGTTGATTTTAAAGATCCAGTCTGAAATCCCATGTGGAACACTGGAACTGCAGATTGCAGGGGACATCTGGACAATGTGGCCCTGCCTTGCTGCACTGCACGTGCCAGAGGCAATGAGGATGATAAACAAGGAAATTTGTCACTTTTGAAAATCTGAAGAAGAGATAAATTAATTAGAACAAATAAATTTAGAATAAGCATTTTCTTCTTGCTATATAATAATGCATCGGGGGTGAATGGGATGGGGAGGAAGCTCAGCTGTGCACAGCTTGGGAGGCCTGAGGTTGGGCAATGGATCTGATGGGCACAGTCTGGTCTGGTTCATCTGCCTCAACAAATGATTCATTGGGCTCAGCATACCTGGAATGAGACCTTGCTCTGATCAGAGATTTATCTTCTGCCTGCATGAGGCCAGCATGAAATGCAGTGCAGTAAAACACCAAATTATTCTGTTCCCAGCTCTCTCACTGATGTCAGAAAATGGCCCAGCCCTGGGAGGAAAATGTGCTGCTCTTCAGCTGCTCTAACACACCAGGCCTTGGGGGTAACCTTTACAGTTCTTTGTGTGTGTTCACCAACAGCCAAAGAGAGTGAAATTCCCTACAAGAACCCAGCCCTGGCCTCAGTGGCCCAGCCCTCATTTGAGCAGGACCGTGATGTGTTCTGATGAAGGTGCTGTCAAACCACTCAGGGAGTGCTGCTTGGTAAGGAACCATGATATTTAAACCCTGTGACCTTTTAAAAAGTGTAAGATCTGGCTTAAAGGGCAGCCTTCCTCAAATAAATGACTCTGAAACCTCTTAGGTCCGATAAAAAAAAATCCATAATGGAAGGACATTGCATTATTTTACTATGAGAAGATTAATCATTAATATCTTGTGATTGATTTTCAAGCTGCATTTATTTATGATGTGTTTCTACAGCACCATGCACACCCTTATCTATTATCCAGACTTCAATGAGTTAGTGCAAATAAATCAATGCAATTTATCAACTAAATTATATAAATACTCTTGGAATTTGGCAAGTGAAAGTTTCCATAGCCATTCTCAGGTCACTCATTTATGGCCTGGGAGCTGGCAAATTATCGTCTAAAGCAAGCCAAGGAGTCTGGTGAGCTCAGCATGGGTTCTGCAGCTGGGCTCCTGTGGCTGCCTATGCTCCCCTGCCTAATGCAACCCTTGATTGTGCTCCTGGTGCTTGCTGCAGCCCAAGTGAGAGGAGAGGGGTGAATTTGTGCTCTTTGGAGCAGGCTGCAGGATATTTCTACATGCACCTGAAAGATCTCTTCTCCCAGGTAACAAGGAACAGGACAAGAGGAAATGGCCTCAAGTTGCACCAGGAGAGGTTTAGATTGGATTTTAGGAAAGCTTTCTTCATGGAAAGGCTTGTCGTGCACTGAAAAAGGATGCCCAGGGAAATGGTGAAATCACCATCCCTGGAAGTGCTCCAAAAACCCATGTGGATGTGGCATTTGAAGACAGGGTTTATTGATGAACACAGGGGTGCCAGCTTGAGGGTTGGACTTAATCTTGGAGGTATTTTTCAACCTGAATGATTCGGTGGTTGTGTGATTCGTGCACAGTGTGCTGGACTCCCCCAGTGCTGGATGTGATGACCAGTGGCAGGTTGCAATCTGAGCTGTGCCTGAACACTCAGACAGCAAACAGATGGCCACAGAGTCCCCACAAAGTCACCTCACTGCCTTCCTTCAACTCCTTGCTTTAAAATTCCCCTTGTGAGCCTGATCAAGAAGACATTGCATTTATCCTGCCACCCTGCCCAGAGAAGCTGTGGCTGCCCCTGAATCCCTGGAAGTGTCCAAAGCCAGGTCAGGCAGGGCTTGGAGCAACCTGAGATAGTGGGAGTTGTCCCTGCTCAGGGCAGGAGGCCTCGACTGGAGGATCTTTAAAGCCCCTTCCAAGCCAGACCATTCTCATATTCTGTGATTTCCTACACTTCCATCTGGCTGCTGTTTCTGGTCTCGTGTCCTGGAAGTACTTTGGGCCACCTGTGTGGGCAGGACTGCAATGGGCAGCAGCTGCCCACTGCAGTCCTGTCCTGACAGTGCCCATGGTATCACCAAAGCCAGCAAATAAATCCCTTGTGCACAGGGATTATCAGCTCTTGAGCATCTGAAGTTGAACATCCCAAATTAATTGACATTCTTGACTGAATCTTTCTGTGCCTCTCCTCCTTATCTATAAAGTTATAATGCTACTCCCCTGCCTTACTGGGCTTCACAGAGACAAATTAATTAATAGTTTGCATGCAGAATAAACAAACATGACTGGAGTAATGAGTGTCACATAAAAAAATAAAATGAAAACCAATTGGAAAGTGTATTTCATCTTTAGAGGGAGGATGAGCAGGATACAGTAAACAAGGGCTGGGGGCACAGGCTGAAGGACATAAAAAACCCAGATTTTTGAATTGCTTCCCACTGATTTGCATCAGGCAGGCTGCTCCACCATGGAGACAGGGCCCCCTTGGGAAAAATAGCATTTGATCATATAATGAGCCATCCCTGGAAGCCCAGGAATGGTGCTGCATTTCAGAATAAGACTTTTCATACTCCTTGCATGCTTGGCTTTGGAGTTTGAACAGTCACATAAACTTGCCTGTTAGCTTATATCATTTACTAGAAATTTTTAAAAGTTTATGAAGTTTATCTGTATTATCACAGTTGTGTGCAGGACCAGGTCCTTTGAAAATGCTTTTGTTAAATGTGCAGTGGTTCAAGTCATCCTGACAAATGCAAAACAAAGATCTTATATAATTCACTGCATCTGGCAAAGATAAAATTTTACATGTCATAACAACACGTATCAAAAGAATTACGTAAAACTCACCCATAATTTAAAATGTCACTGGAATGACTCTGTAATTAGGGCAAGGTCTTTAGAAGGCTCCTCATGGAAGCTGAAACTTCTGTGCCAGGGCCTCAGCTGAATGAACACAGGTGAAATGGAAGTGTGAGGAATTGTCCCTGCACTGTGGTGGCACCAGACGCTCCCGTGGCCTGGGCACAGCTCGGTGTCCAGTAGCTGGACATGGCTCCACTCTGCAGAGAGGCTCCTCCTGGGTGTGCCCCGGGGATTGTGGCTTCTTTGTTAGGCAGAGCGTTAGCAAGTCTGGGCTGTGTGCACTGAAACTGCAGCTCAAAAATGAGTTTTGGGTGTCACGACTTCACAGGGACACCAGGGCCCCTCCAGCCTGTCCCATGCCAGGCCATTGTGATGGGTCACCCCAGCAGCCAGGGGAAGACCTCGTGCTACAAACATTGGTGGGACCTGGAAATGTGTTATCCTTCATCAACTTGTATGTTCAGCAGAGTTCTGCAGGAACTGAAGAGAAGAAATGAGAAGTGGATGGCAGAGAACAACTCTGACACCTAACATCAAAGAGAGAAGAGATGTTATTATTTAGATTTGTCAAGTCTCCACTGTTCCCAGAGGGAGACAGCAGGCATGACCTA
>WEIU01007875.1:212662-239366 GCA_013389925.1 Aegithalos caudatus | reverse complement strand
GTTAGATTAGTTGAATCTCTAATATTAACTTTTTTCTCTAGACATTCCTGATTTTCCTAGTGAGTTTCACTGTTTTGATATTTGCTTATACAAATAAGGAAGCCCTGAGGGGGCTAAACTGAGATGCCTTAAGCAGTCTCATTTTCCAATGGAAAACAGACAGTCCTCTGTCTTCTGAAAACTAGACATCTCTAAAATGTCTGTTTATTTGGAGATGCATAAAATCTAAGCATGCAATATTCTATTTTTAATAAGGGGGGTTTTTTTGGTTTTTGTTTTTTTTGTTGTTGTTGTTGTTTTGTTTTGTTTTGTTTTGTTTTGTTTTGTTTTGTTTTGTTTTTAATTTCTTCTTGTATATGTACCAGTAAGGATTTGTAAAGATTTCAGTTTTAATATCACATCTCAAATAAACTTAATTTTGGGGTTTTTTCTGTGTATTTATGGTAAGAGCCTGAGTAACACATGAGAAATTATCTTTCTCTATTCTTTATTTTTAAAGTACAGAGAGAATAATGAGGGGGAGCAAAAGGGAGAAAGACTATATGAGCAAGTGTTCACTTGTTACATACATATATGTATAGATCTATATATATTTAGCAAATATCTCCTCCAGTCATATTCACACAAGATAATGAGGTGATCCCACTGCACCTTTCCTCCAAAGCTGAAAGGAAGGTTACATTTTTGCACACGTAAAATAAATGTCTGATTTCTGTAACACTAAAAAAAATTAAAAAGGTGTTGCTCAAGGGAAGCCATCATCACTTGAGAGAACCACAATCCCCACCATCTGCCTCCACAGATACAGAGCAACTATTCACAGCTTTTGTTGCAGTCCTCAGGCTGCAATTGTACTGCAGCTGAGGGTGGTCACAGTAGACCTGAGCGATTTTCTATCTTTACTGCTTATTCCCCCGCTTGCTGCCACCTCTCTTCCTTCCTCCTCTGCCCATTTTTTTACTGTAATAGGCAAAATCAGGACAGGGAAGGGATTGTATCTTTCTGATCTTTGGGCGACCTGCTGCCACCAACAGAAACATGAAATGCACATTGTATTCTGAGTCTGTAGGTGATGTCCTCTAGGCTGAGATTCATTTCATTTAATTATAGTTATCTAAAAAGTCTGCCAGACTAAGGCAGCTATCTAGGCTCCTCCTTTAGATGATTAAAAAAGGCAGTTCCAAAGGTGATTCATCCTAAACCACAATTGGTATTAATCCCCAAACAAGTCCTGTGTAAAATTAATTCTGTCTGATATCAAAAAAGCTCAGGCTCCAATTTGGAGCAGACACTAAGGATAGAGTTTGCCTGAGGAAACATGCAGATCCAATGCAGGTGTCCTCACCTGAGGTGACTGCAGATTTCCTTTATATAAGCCAATAGAAAGAACAGGAACTTTTCATTCCTCTCTTCCTCTTCATGGATTCATGGAATGTCTTGGGCTGGAAGGGACTTTGATGCTCATCCTGTTCAAATCTCCTGCCATGGTCAGGGACACCTTCCTCCAGACCAGGTTACTCAGAGACCCCTCCAACCTGGCCTTGAACACTTCCAGGGATGGGGAATCCACAGTCTCACTCAGATACAGAAAAACTGAAATATTGGAAGCATTTCTCTCTACTGATGGTAACGATCAGCTTGTATCTAGACTCTTTTTTTAACAGACCTATTCAGTCAAAAGAGGTGAATTGTACAACTTCCAGAAAGCTAAAATTTAGTGAGATTAATCTGGGTTTTACCAACTGTCTCACACTACTAGAAATTATGTGAACAGTGTCAGCACCTTCAAAATATTAGTCCTCTTTGCCAGGCAGCCATTCACCTACATTATCACTTCCAGGTTTTGGGATGTCAAGGTTTTCATGCACTCTCTATGCAGAGAGATAAAGTCTGAAATCTCTCCTTCCTCTAACACACCAGTGTAAAGACACAACAAATCCTTTGAGGCTTCAGAGTTATTGAAAGAGAACAGAGGAGAATTGAAACCTAGAGGAAAAATGTGTTTATGTTACTTGCACTGGCTGGGAATGTTCATACTGCACAATGTTAAATGCCCATGGCACTTAATTTTCATAGGCTATTTCTCTTATGGCAAAAAAATTATTTGAGCTACACATTTGCAAGGACACTTGTTCACCACATTGTGCATTGAAATAAGTGCTAGTTCAATATAACCTTTAAAGCATCTCAACTTCATTGGCATTTCTCATTGGATTATCTCAATGAAGTCATTAAAGAGAGCTGTATGGGAGGATAGTTCCTCAGCCTTATTTCATTGCAAATTTTATAGTTAATTACTGGGACAAAACACTAAATAAGAAGACAAACAGTACAAGTTAAAATGGAAGGTTCTCTGGCAGATATAGCTTTATAAAAAAGCAAAAGTTAAACGCTAAGAACTCATTCATAATAAAAAGCAATTTCCCAAGTATTATGTTCTATCTCCGTTATGGTTAAACACCATAAATTAGCAGTGAGCATTTCAATTCAAATGACTTGTGTTCTTCAGTATTCTTAAAAATCAGTCGAATCAGAAGTCCGCTACTGCTTCAATGGAAGCAATAGAAGACAATTTAATTGACAGAAATGTATTTTAGATAGTACTTCTTATCTTCAGGCAACACATTTTATTACCTAAAACTTCATTACAGTGCACAAAAAAGGAGAAAGAGAAACATATGTTTACTTGTAGTGAACCATACGTTTAAAATGATAACAGAATTGATTTCTTCCTGCAATTTTATCTTTACTGTATATATTATGACCTGTATGCTGAAATGTGAAAACCTAGAAATTTCTGGCACATTTCTGCATTTTCAGGAAAAAAACAATTTTCTCAGAAGAATGATATATTTGCATTGCTGTAATGCGCATTGTTTTCCTAAGATCAAATCTAAAAGGAAAAAAAACCCCACTATATTATCCTCTGTAGTGCTTCTGTCAGATCTTGTGGCTGTATCTTCAAAACAGAGTTTGGTGTTTCAGGAGGAATCCTCAACACCAAGAAGGAAGGAGCAATGTTGGTTTTCAAGTATAAGTACCATATCAATTGACTGAAGTAAATTTCAAAATGTAACAGGTGACATTGTTGATTTTGATCCTATATTATCGGTGGGGAACAAAACACAGGTTCTTAATCTACTGCCAAAAAATTATCTGCAAAATTTTTTCAACTGTTTCTGAGGGAAAAGAATGATGCCCAGTTTCTGGTGCTTCTGTGGGTTATGAAACATCCTCAAGAACCTGATATCACTGGAAAGAAGTATAGTTTGACAGTAACACGGGATGAAATGTCATGCTAATGATTAGAAACAATTAAAAAAACCCAGATCCACAATCCAACAGCAGCCCTTTCCCCATTATGACTTACAAACTGGTAGTGTTTGTGAGTTTCCACAAGCCACCAGAAGAGGTTGAGTCTACTGGCCACTCTATGAGAGGTTCTTAAAACAGTGAAATTACTAAAATCTGTTTGGGGGCCATGAACTGAAGTTTGAATGAAGAAGTTGAAATGTCTTTTTCACAGCTATATTCAACAGTCTTAATCCCATTGACCACAGAAACACAGAACGGCTTGGATTGGAGGCTCTTAAAGATCAGCAAGTTCCAACCTCCTGCCATGGGCAGAGACAACTTCCAGTATCCCAGGTTGCTCCAAGTCCCATCCAACCTGAACTTGAACAATTCCAGGGTTGAGGCATCCACAACTTCTCTGGGCAACCTATGCCAGTGCATCACCACCCTCACAATAAAGACTTTATTCTTAATACCTAAAATTAGTCTACCTTCTTTGACTTTAAAGCCATTCCCCTTGTCCCATCACTACATGATCCTGCAAAAAGTCCCTCTCCAGCCTACTTGTAGGCCCATTTTAGGTACTTTAATATACTTAGGTGTTATAAGCAGCAAAACTAAACAGATAGAAATGCATAAAAGTCATGTCCTTCTTACCAAACCCTTTAAAGACCAGGATCTCAGTTCTTGCACTATGGTGCAGGAGGACCACAGACAGTCACACAGGCATTAATTGACTTTGACTCAGAGCAGTAATTGTATTACAGTTATTAATACAATACATTACAAGTTTTAATACACAATAATTGAATTGCAAACCATTTAATGTTTGGGCAGGGGTACACAGGAAACAAAGCGACCTTGATTGCTTGATTGGTCGGTCAGAAGCAAACAGTGTTGGCGACAAAGGACACAGATGTGTGACAAAGAATATAAAGCTTCTACAGAATTATTGAATCCAGTAGCAAGAAGCTGGGACCAGAGCAGGCTCTCATCTATTGCAAAAATGCTGGTTGTGTTATTTTTATTAAATATTAGTACAGTCCATGGATTATATACCTCTATGAAATACAGAACATGTATAGAGATGTATTTCTTCTATTGGATGGTTCCAAACTCCATTGGAACATACTGATCAGTTCTGGAAACCACACAGAAAAGACCTGAAAACAACAAAACAAAACCTAAACCAAGCAGGCAAATAAACAACTACAAAAACCCTTTTCAAATTGTAGAAGACTTGGAAAAAACCTGAAGGTATAAAGAAAAGTATGAGAAAAATAATGAGAAATTGAATTCCTATATTAACTCCTGAATGGCTTTTGAGCTGGCTGATTCCAGAAGCTGTCTGAAGTCTGCTGTGCTCCAGAGACAGAATTATATGCATTATTAGTCATGCTGGCAATTTGGGCTGAATTCAGGTTACTTACAAACACTGCCTGTTCCTGTGTGATTGCAGGACAATCCATGATTCAGAGCGAGCAGCAGCCACTCCAACAAAACCCTGGGAGAGGAATCAACATTTCCACTTTGAGTTTGCCTACAGATTCAGATCTGTGTGGCTCAAATGCAATCTTATTACTAAATACTAGGAACGGCTCATCCTTTTGATCCAAAGCTCTGTCTCAAGGACCTCCCAAAACAAAGCATGTCTAAAGAAAATGGGCTTAATGGTTAATGGTTGCTCCCATTGCTGTCAACACTTAATGGAGGTTGGCCACTGAACCTGCAGACAACATAGTTAGGAGAAATAAACCTCACTGACAGTGGCCAGTGCAGTTTCCTTTTCCTTCAGGAGGTCACTACTCTGTTCTTTCCCATAATTTTAGTCTGTATTAACTTCTTGTAACTTTTTTTTTTTTTTAAACTAAGAGGAATTTAGGTGAAAATAAAAAGACATCGATATAAATTTTTGTTTAAGATGCAAACTGTGTTTCACAGTGGGTTTGTTTTTTCTTTTCCCTAACATTTTTATGTAAATGTCTGGAAACATTTCTCGCATGGTCAATACATGTAAGTAGTGTGTTTTTATGCTCAGTGCCCTGATTTTATCTTATTTGAAGAAATCTACTATTTGCAGAGTATTATTACAGGGATGAAAGAGTAACATGGGTTGATGGATAAACAAACAAGCAACAATAAAATGCTGCCCTTGCAAAACACTGTACAAACATCAATTAATTCTATTTGCAGCAGTCTTGTGCAGCTGATAAATTCCCTTTCTGCAGATGGAAATGCTAAGGCATAAAAGTGGCAAAGAATTTTCACTGTACCAGGGCATTGATTCAGCCAGAGGTTTGAGGCTTGACTCTTTCCTTAAGAGTGCTTTCCCACAAGCACCAGAAGGCTCTGTAAGCTCTGAAACATATTTTTCTTACAACAGAAACTAAGCTGTGTGATTTCTCTCTCCTGTAAAGAAAACTCTCCCTGTGGAAGAGGTCCTTGGTTTCAGGCTCTTTAGCAGCTGGGCTGCAGCAGATCCCAGTTTGTCCTCTCTGAGTCCCACAGAAGTCTTTTCTCCCTTCCCTACAACTCTTGATGTGATGGTGTGGCACCTTCTTTCTCCCAGTAGGCAGCACTCAAACAGCCTCTCTTTCTGTGCCTTCTCCCTGTATCAATAAGCCTTTCTCACCATCTTCTGAACTCTTACTTTCCCTGAAGAGCCCAGTTTTCCCCCTTGAGGTCCTGAACAAAACCAAGAGGCAGCTTTGCCCTTTCTGCTTTGCCTCAGCCATTTTTAAGAATATAACATCTGATGCCCAACAGGGTGCAAGCAGAAGTGTAACCCAGACACGATCCATCATGCATGGCCACAAAGTGACTCTTAATTCTGCTAGTCCATTCCATCTTGGGAGATTAGGGAGGCTGTTCCTCGAAGAGCCCATGAGATTTTCTTTGGTGAAAACTGAATGTTTTATTGTTGCTCATAAATGGAGCCTTTCATATGGCTTTACACTGTTTTGTTTTGTTTTGTTTTGTTTTGTTTTTTGTTTTTCTGTGTGCAGCTTTTAACCAATGGAATAATTCATGGTGACTATTTAATTTACTGATTTAGAGAAAATCTGGTCTTTCCTTCCAGAAATAAATGCTTGGTCTTTCCAAAGCACAGTTGTGTTTTTAATTGTGCTAAACTGGTGGTGTTAAAAGTTGCAGCATGGTTGCTTTGCCTTCTTTCTCTTCTGAATTTTTCCTATTAGAACATGAGCTGATTTTCCTTCTCAGTGGAATTACAGACTCTGAGGATAAAACTAGAGGCAACATGAATTCCATATATGATAACAGCTGCCCACTGAAGGGACAAGGAAGATTGGAGCTTCCAAAATATGAGACTCAAACTGAACATAATCCTGGAACAGTCCTAAGTTGATCTACAAATGTTAAAATGGTTTAAAGAAGCCAATTATAATTTATATTTGACACACCAGCATAATATTTGAACAATTATTGACTTTTATAGAAGATATATTTCGGAAGTTATTTTATTTAAATCAAAGAATGAACCTTCCTTGCTTGTACCATTTTTGCCACAGTGCTGAAAAAATGAGTTTGTCACGTATCTGATTTTCTTACAGATCACTCTTCAAGTTGCCTGTGCAAGGCTTAAACCTAGTGCTGTGCCATCCTGTGCAGGAAACACTCTGTTTCCAGATTCTGGGAAGCTCAGCAGAGAGCAGGATTCAAGCCCAGCCTTCCTAAAACAATTTCCTTCCTGTTCTGCACCTGCTATTTGACCAACTCAAACTGACATTCAGCTACTAGCAAAGCAAAAAGTGAACACTCTATCAAGGAGGCATTTGAAATTGAAGTTGAGACTCTGGGTAGAGAAAAGCTTTGATGTCTTTATTGCATTTTCCTATATATATTCATATATCTAGTACATGTATATAGTCTCAAAACATTTGATTTTAAGAGGAAACCACTTATACGATGATTATTTTAAGAGGGTTGAGAGGTTTTCTGTAATTATGCTATGCTCACAGAAACATAGCATCCTCTTACACATCTGTTCATTACATATCTGTGTCTCTGCAGCTACTGATTTAGAAATTCATCACATGAAATATATAAACAAGGAAGTTCCATAACATTCACAGCCAATCAGAGATGCTGGCAATGCATATTTGAGTATTTCCCAAAGTCAATATTTCTGTTAAAAGGTATTTTATTTCAATTTCTTTCTCCCTGTTGTGATACTAGAACTCATTTATAACACATAAATATTTTTAAGGTCTTTTAGAACCTAAACTATTCTGTGTCCCTAAGCTGTTGATGTGTGGCTGGAAGAGCAGTGAGGTGGGTTGAAAACTGGATGAAAGGCAGGTCCAGGGAAGGGGGATCAGTTGCACAAAGTCGAGTTGGAGGCCAGTGTACCCTGGGGGTTGACACAGTGTCCAGTCCTGCTTAACATTTTCATTACTGATTGGGTTGTAGAGCATCCCCTCAGCAAGTCTGTAGGTGATAGAGAACCAGGAGGAGATGCTGATATGCCAGAGGAATGTTCTGACATCCAGAGGGACCTCAAAGGCTGAAAAAATGGCATGATAGGAACTTCATGGAGTTCAACAAGTACAAAATTCTGCACCTGGGAAGGAACAATCCCAGGCACCAGTACATGCTGCCCAGCTGGAAAACAGATTGACAGAAAAGGACGTGTGGATCCTGGTTGGAAACCAAGTTGAACTGGAGCCAGAAAGGTGCCCTTGCAGCAAAGAAGATTAATGGTATCCTGGGCTGCATTGGGTAAACTATTGCCAGCAGGCTGAGGGCAGTGATCCTTCCCTTCTCCTCAGCACTGGTGAGACCACACCTGCAGCTTCTTGTGCTCTATAGATGTCAACCAAGATTCACTGATGTTCTCAGGAAAATCTCTCTTACACTTTGCAACTGATCTGTGACCATAAGTTCATTTAATGTTAACATTAAGTATTAAATGGAGGTATCTGTATATCATGAATTTAGCCATTACATAACCCTCTTGTTTTCAAAGTCAGGAGATAGTTTTCATTAGAGAATTATCCAGATTTCATAGGGCCCAGCTCAGACCTTGGATGAGCCTTTCTCTACACGAACCTTACAGTCTAAACCTTCTAAACTCTGAATTAGATTCCTCAGTTGTAGTCCGTAAATTAAACTGAACAAATCAGATAGACTTTGTTGTCTTACACTAGTGCCCTCCAGAACGTGTACATCAAGATTTTAGTTTTGTTTGCTTTTTTCATGAAGCCTATTCACTACCCCTCATTACAATATGGGCTGTGAAACTTTTTTCCTAATGAAAATTATTATTTAAAGTAATATATTATGCACAAATTAGGATTGGGCCCTATGAACAAAGGCATATATTTGCATTTGGATGAATGTATTTGTGCACAGCTTAGTCTCCGTGTGATTGTATTTGAGATTTCAGGGACAGTACCTAATGCTTTCCCTTCAGTATTGTCATAAATAAATGAACTAGGAATAAAATACTGAACTGACTTGTGCAATTGTTAAATTACTGCAACTGATGAAAAATACATAGCCCTAGAATACTGACAAATATCTTCAGCTCACAGCTGGCAAGGTCACAAAGCCTGAACTGAGCTGCAAAATTATGTGTATTTACCTCTCATTGAGTTTATATGGCCTAAATGCTTAAAGGAAAACGGCTTGCCTTTGGAGCCAGAATGTCAGCACAGTTTAGGGCAGGAAGACAAGCTCGTAAAGTTGATGCGAAGTGGATTTTGGCAACATTGTCCCTATTAACAAAACTAGCACTCAGCAGGTGGTAATTACTGAGCTTCCAAAAGAAGTGCAGGAATGGAGGATGATTTGTCATAGAATGGCTTGGATTGGAACAGACATTAAAGATCATCTAAATCCAATCCCCTGCCATGGGCAGGGACACCTTCCACTAGACCAGATTGCTCAGACCCCCATCCAGCCTGGCCTTAAACAGGGATGGGGCAGCCACAGCTCCTCTGCGGAATTTATGCCAAGGCCTCATACATGTTCTTTATTACAGTGAGGAAACTGAATGTACAAGAGCACATTCCAGGTGAAGGGTGGGAACTCGGAGGCAACAACTTCTCAGGCTATTCCTGTTTGATCTGCAAGAGCTTGTCTACATTGTCATGAACCAGGATGTTAAGTTTGGTCATAAGAGCAGGCTGAAGGATGCTGATCACATTGTATTTTTTATCCTGCCACAGCTGTGGATTTAAGTGTAAAAAGCACATGTGAGGATGTCCTATTTAAAATAGGGCATTATTTAGAAACAAGGCAGCACAGCCTGAATTATCTGAGTTGCTACAGCATCCAAGACCCTGTGATCTTAAGCAGATCATGTCCCCTGTATCTATTAATTACACTGCAAATTCGCCTGATTGTGTGACTGTCTAACAGATTCAGTGTCATGGCTCTAAATTCTGTTAATTACAATTTTGCCAGATGGGTGACAGAAAAGGGAACAAACTCCAAATTTCTGTAGAAAGTTTAAAGAAAAGAAATGTCATCCTGTTTTTCATGTAGCAAATGTTAAACCAGATCCTAGGCTGTAAGAACTGACCAGCTCTTGCTGGTGTTGGACTGACTCACGCCTGCTGAAGATATGGCCCAGTGTTAAAAGAACAGATGATTCATGCAGTTTTTATATTAAACATTAATATGATGTTCTCTAACATAGTTTAATAGGTACCTATTGAGTGCCAAGTTTCCATCGGTGCCTAATAAGTATACTGACTAATAATAATTAACAGATCCACTTGGAAAGCAGTAATTTTCATATATTCCCCCTGCAAGAGTTTTAACTGTTAATGAAAGTTAGATTAACAATTGCTGTAAGATGGATCTATAATCCTTCAGCTTTGGGCTTTTTTTTTTAATTTTTTTTTTTTTTTTTTTTTTTTTTTTTTTTTTTTTTATCCTCAGCACAGGAAAGAAATTATTATAAGAGACTCCAGTTTCCATCACAGGGGTAGCAAGGACCCCCGGGGAATATCCCAGGGCTGACTGTAACAAGGATTTTCTCAGGTAGAGCAGCCCATAGTTCTTGCTAAGCAAGTGGGAAATTGTCTTGATATTTTAGTTTGAAGCAATTTTTTTATTATTTTGATATTATTTGGGTATTATTTTGTCCTCGTTTTTTGTTCTGCAATCATGGAAATCAAAGGTAAAACACCACTGCAGAGTACACAGGGGTCTGCAAACACAAGGAGGATTTTTTCTGCAGCGTTGAGATCCTCAAGTTGGTAATCTTTGAGTCCAAGCAGTCTGGCAGAACAGCGTTGTATAAAATGGAGAAACAAATCTTCAGGCTGCTATTTTCTCTGCCCTGAACTTGGGGGTAAAGCCCTCTGAGCCACCACAGGAGCCTTCTTTAAACAGGTGTGGGAGCTGGGCACCAGCCTTGCTCACCCTGCAGCATCCGAGGGCGCATCCTCCTCCCAGGGTTCCCATTTCTTACTTGCAGTATTCCTGGCAAAGTGAGCACTAAAGGAAAGTTTGTGTCTTTTATGTGAGGACAGGCATTAAAAACACAGCCCAGGGTCTGAATAACACTGACTCACACTGAGGGAACCCAGCCACGCTCTGCTGATACTGAATGTTTCGCTTGCCCCAAACGAATGAACAAATTCACTACTTCTGTGAGGACAGGGAAAAAAATAATAAAAAAAAAAGTCTAAAACATTGGTGGATTTTTATTTTTATTATTTCTTTCATGCCTGCTAGTGGGAAGTCCTGACAGGCCAGGCTTTCCCTGAAACAATGAAAATGAATGGCTGAACACCTCACAGTTATTGGTGCCTTCATCCTTCGTGGGCTGCAAATGCAGCAGAACTGTGCATATTTAGTGTCTGCGAGGTGCCTGGGATAATGATCTTCCTCTGATGCAGTGTTATTGCTGTTTCTGGCAGGCCCTAGAAGAGCAGGCTAATTGCACAGTGTTAGATGGTAGGTGTGTTACTGGGTAAAACTAAGAGGCACATCAGCAGAGCCTTTTACAATATAATGGGCACTGATTAGCCAGCCTCATAATATGGCCGTAAAAGTTTCACCACTCGCTATTTGCTTTAAGTTCAGGATGTCTGAATGTAGACTAGGAATAAAATGAAGAGTTTTGTTTCTTATTATGACAGTAAAGGATTAAGAAATTGCAGTTTGAAGAGTCCAGTCCCTTCACTTTACTGATTTTACCCACTTTAACACCCATTCCTTGGAAAAATGCCATTTGTTATTTAGTTTTTCCCAGGCTGGTGATATCAAGGAGCCTGTCAACTCCAATCAGAATCACCAAGAGTTTAATCCAATCATATTGGGGCTTGATCCTGAATGATGAAAAAATTCACTTGCATAGGACATGGAATAATGTGGCCTCTGGTTTTAAAAGTCTTATAGCAAAAAGGTGTCAATGCAGATTGAAGTGTTAAGAAAATGGTAAGAAAATTTCTTATATTCTACCTTACCCACTTAATTTAAACTGAGTTATTCTTCTCTCCAGAAACCAAGAGGCTGATACTCCAAAAATCCCAAAAAGGCATTTCTCTATTAATGTTGAATATATGAGGGAGGTGCTTAGATACTAGATGGCAGTATAAAACCTTAATAAAATTCATTTTAATAATGACATTTTAAATAATCATGCAGTACATTATCAATATACTTGCTGGGTTAGCAGAGGAATTAATTTAATTTCATCACCGTCCTCTGTATTCCAGGTATTGAAGGTTCCTTTTAGAAGAGATGCAAACTTTTTTTGTATAATATTCAGACTTTAATGAAACCTTCAGATAGACTCTACTTTCTCCCTAAATTTAGTCATTTCCATAATTGCAGTGAAGAAAAATAGAGTGTTATTTTATATCAATATTCAACGAGTATCTTCATTACAATCAGGAAAATTTTGTTACTGGTAAAGATAAACTCTTTAAATATAATTTCTCTCTGCATTGCTGCCATGAATGAGAGCAGTAGAGAGAAGAAATTGCCCCAGCAAATCTGATGTTGAAATATAGATTGTTGATAATTAGTAGTCTTATGTGCTGGTTCTCATTTGGGCCAATCCATTTTTATTTCACCAATTTGGGAAACGCATCACAAATCCAAGACTGATTGCAGAAACCTAAAGCCGAGAAATATATTGAATGCAACAGATGGTGGTTAAGTTAGATAATAGAACAGAGTGCTAAAGAGATTTATAGCCTGCTTTTTATTGCTCATTCTGGGGGATGTTGCCATTCTCCAGTTATGCTCATAAGGCTTTTTCATGGCAATATCCATAGTTCATAGACTAATTCTTAGAGCATTGTTACATTTATCTAATCCAACCTCCCACATAACACAGGTCAGGGCATTTCATTAAGTGTTTCTTGCACCTAGAAACATACTTTTATAGCAGCTATCATAGCAATGGTAAACTGCCAACACCTTTCTGTCAATTTATGCTCTGTTACAGCGAACCCTCGCTGCCCCAGCCCAAAGTGCTACCCACTGCCATTTACTCTCAACAGCTCCTGGCTGCACTTTCACTCTCCCAGCCTGCTGGTTCTGAAGCTTTATCAAGCAGAGCCATGCAAAAGGGCAGAAATGGAACATGCATGATGCTAAGTTCAGATGAATACAGAGTAAGCAGTACTAAGACAGGGTACATTAAGGAGGAAATACAAGTCAGGGAAGCAGCAGTTGAAGGGCTCTTGAGCTTTTCCCCAGGAAAGGTCCTTTAACCTTTGTGCATGGTGCATTTCAATTGGATGTCAAAGCCTCTCTGTCTATAGCTCTACTGAATATAAAACAAAACCCACTTGAAAATTAGAAGAAAATAAGCCCTGCTTGGTATTGATATTGTGGAAAGGGGTTTTTGAGTTTTTTTCTTATTTTTTTCCCCAATGGAATAAAACTTTTCAAGTCATCTCCATTCCGCAAGTAACAGCACTTGCCTTTATGACTCTCAACTTTTTGTCTTTTTTCCGTGATATTTTGCTTTCTGGACTGGCCTGAACATACTCCTATCTACAAGGAATATTTGCTGACAAGGTAAGGCCACACATTCTTTTGCAAACACACCCACTCTTTCTGCGTGGCCCACAGGCAGATAATAAAGGTTTCATATAAAATTTTCTTCACTTCGTTAGCACACCAGGCCTGTGGCACATCTGGTGGGACACATCAAGTCAGCACAGCAGCACCTTCAAATCAGACTTTTAAATGTGTGGTCTGTCTGCAAAGCCCTCTGCAAACACCTGCCCAAACCTGAATGTCATTTAGCATAGCAAAACAGGCCCACACACTTCTCCTGGCCATCAAGCTCCTGCCTGTTGTAGACAGTGCACCAAAAGGACCACAGAGTTGTGGGAGGGACATGAGTGTAAACGTGTCCCAAATGAGCTCCAAAAAATGAGCTTTCTGCACCTTTGGCTGTGATCCCTACCTGCCGTGTTTACATGAAGGTTTTGTTCTTTTTATACATTTCCACATTTTCCAAATCTGTCTTTCATCTCTAAATCCAGGAAACAAACCTCATAGAGGGGTGGGCAGTTTTTCCATTACATTGCCTACAGCTCTTCACATAGTGGATCCCTTATCACCATGTCCAGATGTTATTGGGAAAAAAAAATAATAAATGACAGAATTTATTTCATTTCTGAGGATTGCTGTGCTGAATGACTCCATATTCTCTCTCACTTCTGAGACTGGAGGCCACTGAAAATATCTCAGCATCTCAAAAACATCCATCTAGTACCTGCATGAGGAAGAAATGTATTTATTTTCCTACAAACGAGAACGGGTCTGAAAAATAGTGAATTTCCAGGTTCTTGTATCTGTAAATATCACCAAATGCAAACAAGCCACTCTTGTCATTCTTAAATACAATAAAATCCTTAGTGGAACTGTTGTACTGAAGGAAAGTAGATGATTTCAAAACAAATTGGGTAGCCAATAAGTAATATTCACCATTTTATTAGACATTATAGGAATTGTCATAACTCCCCTTGAGTCAAGCTGAAATAGTCCATTTCTGTCAGTAAATTTATAATCTAACTCTTGATGGGCTGGATTTCACTTTGAAATGTTTTACAGATCAAACCCATTACTGGTATCTTCCTGATTTCCCTGCATCTATACCTAAATCCAGGATCCAGGATCAGCCAAATGATCTGCACCAGGGTAATGCTCATATTTCCACTCACTAGTGCTTACCTTCCAGTTTATTGTCTTATTTTATGCTCAGTGTAAGAAGCAGATAATTGTATTTACTTTTTTTTTATTATTATTTTTATTTTTTTTAGTTACATGCTGTTAAACTTGTCAATGCATTCTCTTCTGGTTTGCCCAGAAAAAAAAGGCAATTTACATAAAGCCCAAATGCTAAGTGCACAACCAGGGCATGTTTTTAATTGCTTTTAGTAATTTTTAGAAAAGTGAAGGAACCAGGAGTTTTCCTTTAGTTTCTTGTCTAATCAGATTTCAGATTCCTGACATAAATTACAGTCTATTTGTATGTAACTGTGGGTTTCCTTTCTGAGCCTGAATGCTGTCTGTGTGAGCTTAAGCAGAACCACCCCCATGCTCTATCTGTTTTTTGGCATTCAGTGAGGAACAGAATAGGATCAAACTCTTCATTTTTTTAAAGACTTGTTATTGACAAGAAGATTTGGGTTACAATGGCTGAAGTAAGTGTTGTCCAAGCTCCTGATAAAAAGTTTTGCAATTGCAGAGTAGGCAACAAAAACTGATCCAAACATGAGTGCTGTAGTGAGGGTTCTGATTGCACAGCTTTCTGTAAGTGCAGGCTTAATCTAACACTAAAGGCATGACAAAATTCCAAAACTAGGAATGGAAGCAAGGCAAATTTGAATGAAACAGGGTAGGATTTTAACAATAGTAAATATAAACTGTCATTATTACTTCATATGAAAAGTGCTGGTTTTCCCTCCCTTTGAAATCAGACCTCAATATCTTTCTAAAAGACATCTCAGTCAGCCAGAAGTCATTGGTCAAGCTTAGCAGAGGAATTACTGTGCATCATTTTGTGCAAAAGGATCACAGAACCATTTAATTTGGAAAAGACTGCTAAGATCATTGAGTGCAACCATTAACCCAGCCTACCAAATCCATCACTAAAACATGTCCCCAAGTACCTACAGATCTCAAACACCTTTGGGGATGGTGAATCCACTACCTCACCTCTTTGGGAGGCCTGTTCCAGTGCTTGATAACCCTTTCCATGAAGAATTTTCCTGATATCCAACATAAACCTCCCCTTGTGCAATTTGAGTCCTTTTCCTCTTGCCCTGTCCTTTGTTACCTTGGAAAAGAGATTGATCCCCAGCTGGCTACAGCCTCCTGTCAGGGAGCTGTAGAAGACAATAAGGTCACTTTTGAGCCTCTTTTCCTCCAGGGTGAACACCCCCAGCTCACTCAGCTGCTCCTCATAGGACTCATGCTCCAGACCCTTCACAGGATCTTTATGCAGGAGGTCAGAGGAGACAATAGGTTTTTCGAGCCAGAAAAGTGGAATTTCACTATGGTGGTGCCAAAAGCTTGATGAAACATATTATACCCTCATGCTTAAGGCAATGGATGTGACATGGGAGTGAAATCTAATTTCAGCAAAAGAATGACATAACATACCTAAGCCATGGATTCAGTGTTTGGTTCTGCTCCCAACTACCTCTGCCAGTGAGGAAATGAGCCTCGAACTTGAGTCTTTTGAGTCTTTCTCACCCACCTCTGACTGGGATGATGCCTCTTCTGCACATTCAGCATGGCTGCTGCAATGACTGCCTGTTAAACTGTGTTTTCCCGTGCAATTGGATACTACAAAGAGAGCCTCATGCAGCATTCAGTGACAAGCTGCTAATAGCTGCTGATTCTCCCTTCCACAGAAACATACATTAAAGAAAAGAAGATATTATCAGACTCGTGCTGAGATTTAGAAGTCCTCCATGTGGGTGTGAGAAGAGAGAAATTGAAGGAAGAATAAGAGGGATGATAAAGAACAGACACAATCTCTTCAAAATTATGGCCATTGAAAGGAAGAAATTTTCCTGGATCAATCTTGGGACCGCAAACTCTCCATCTGAACTTTGCTTCTTTTGCCACTGAAAAAAAAATTCTCCTGATGGGAGATACCTTCTGATATTATTTGTTTGAGCGTAGACCTGGTCCGTAGCTTACTGGAAATCTATATTTCCTGCAGATTGCTTGCTTTATGCTTTTTATAAAGCACAGCTTTTTTCAAAAGGCTCGGCTCCCCCTGATGTCCATGGGACATTTAGCATTTGACAATAATGGGAGTAAAATTGGACCAATGCTGAGAAAAATCTCTCTCCCATATGCCATAATGAAACCCCCCCGTGTGTTTATGTGCTTTTTAAAGCATGTTAAGTGATTATGATGGGGCAGACACTTTTAATATATAAATCTCCAGAAAATGACAGAACATTTCTGAAGCCTCCTGAGTGGGTAGGAATCCTGAACCAACTGTTATTTCATATTTAATCCCATTCCCTTTCTCCCTGAAACTAGGCAATCCTGATTAGGCTCTACTTTTTAATAAAATAACAAATTCAAATAACAAATGCACGTACAGTAGTGTGTTCCATATAAAATTTACATTAGAGCTTTTCTGAGAAAAGCTTTAATGCTGTGCTTGAAGTAATTTTATTTTTACAGAGTGCTGCTCGTTAAAAGTTGTAAATCCCTTTCTGTGTTGCCGAGGATGTGTCTAGCTCCCAGTTAAATGGAAATATATAATCCTGCTCACTCATTTGATTTTCTTAAGTCATGATTCTCTCTCTGGGCTCAGTCCTGGAAGGTGATGGATAGTCCCCAGTTAGGAAGACACATACAAAATCAGAACTTCCTCCTTGTCTGGGTGGTATTTCACTTTCCTGAACAAAAGCCATTCCTTCTCTCCTCCTCCCCATTTTCTACATCCTTGATAAAAGAACAGAGAAATGGGTCAGACCTGTTTCCCATTCTCCACCTCTATCCACCCCTGGAGCAGCGGAGCTGAAACCGTGGGAGAAGCTGAGGGTGGTGTGCATGGTGCATTTTCTGTGGGTGAGAAGAAGACCATGAGGCAGATTGAGACTTGGAGGATCACAGTCTCTTTCACAGCTTCTTCTCTCCCAGCCACCAGGCCAGTGGGTGGGGTGTGCCTAAAATAAGCCTGAAATCCAGTATTTCAGAGACATTCTATCAGCTATCGCTGTAGGACTTTGATGCCTACCTACTTCAAAACCCAAAAACCATTCCTGAAAAGTGGTAGCATCTGGAACCTGCCATTATTTGTCCCTTCAATTTTTTACTGCAGAAATAGAGAAATAATTAAACCAGAGCAAAGTCACAAGGGGAATGTGACTCATGCTTTATTTGCCAAGCTGTTGGAAATGCTGAAGGCCTCCTGCTGTCACACAGAGCCTTGGAGAGGTTTTGCCAGTCCTGAGCTTTCCCAGGCTGGTGCTGAGAATTTGGGAAGGAGGAAACACTTTGCCATTATCCACAGCTGGAGCCACGACCCATAATGGAATCTTCTCTGTGCTTCTAAAATGATCAACTTCTTTCCAAGTTGTTTTTTGTCAGGAGTATAGGCAGGGCAAGGTGGTTTTTATCCAGTGAATTTTAGGTTAATGTGACAGAAACCAGAAGTCTGATTCGACTCTTTTGTGAATTCCAGAAAAACAAAACTCCTTTAAAACATGCCATTCTTGCTCAATGGAACAAAGCAACTTTGTTTTTCTCCTCAGGTCTTTTCTTAAAGGTAAATTAATTCAAGGCTATCACTTCCCTGCAGCATCCCCCACTTCACTGGAATTAGTTTTAATTTATTTTAGTGTAATGTACAGTACTAATCTTAATTAAAAGCCTTGAGACAAACCTGCATAGACTCATGGCACAGACACCTTGGACTTTTGTTGGAGCCTCTTTTCTATGTCATTTAAGATCCAGGAATTTGTATTTCAGCAAATGATAGTTTTGAGATTTTTCAGCCCTATTGATCAGTTAAGTAGTCAATGACTTCAGAGAATTTTCCTGATAGACTCTGACTTACACTTAGCTTTCTCCTTAAATCAGCATTTGTTGTCAGAAGGAGGAAAACCACCCTGAGTCAATTGGCTCAAATAACCAACTTGTTTTGCATACACACTGTATTTGAACAAGTAAAAATGAACAATTGACTAAAAGTTCAACAAAACTGGCCTTTGAGTGGCATCAAGAATGAAACTCTCTGCAGAATTTTATGGAGAAAGGCTGAGAGGATTGAAATAGTTTAACCTGGAGAAGTGAAAGCTATGGGGTGACCTTATTATGCAGCCTTTCAGTACCTGAAGGGGCTTTGCAAGAAAGCTGGAGAGGGATTGTTTACAAGGGCATGTGGTGATAGGACAAGGGGAAATGGATCTAAACTGAAATAGGGCAAGTTTAGATTGCATAATAGGAAGAAATTCTTCACCATGAGGGTGAAGCTGGACCAAAGTGCCTGAAAAGGTGTGAAACCCAAGTGGAAATCTGGTTTGCATTCATTTTCATGTTGTGAAACATCACAGTTTTCCATGATATTTGGAGAACATAAACGCAAATATGAGGCCTTTTCCTTTACCTTATATATGTGTATATATGTGTATTTATACATATTCATGTATATATGTATCCATTTCCCAAGATGTGGAAAAAAGTTTGGATGTGATGGACACAAATGTTCTTTGTACTGATGAATGATCCCTTATTTTTTTTAAAAAGAAAGCCACACTGCTGTCCATCCCACCACTTTTCATCTCACCTATCTTCAGCTAGTTAAAAAATACAATTGGCTGCTCTCCCTGCTCCATTAAACTAAAGTGTGTTTAAATGGGCCTTTCAACACCTCTCCCTCTACAGTGAACACTCAGGCTTGAATATCAAACTCCAGATGTTTGGGATCTTGGCAGTCATGCCCTGATCCTGAACCTTTGGCATCAGCTGAAGCAAATGGCTGTTACTGAGAGTGCTGTTGACCTAAACATTTTCTGACAGCAGCTTCAACCTGCCCCTGTGATTGACACTTCCCAGAAAGCTGATGTGTCTGATGGGCTGTATCAGTTTCAGCTCTTTAATGTTTCAGATTCAGTAGCTGGTAAAATGAGTTCAGTTCTCACCGTGCATAATTCGGTAACTGCTGCATCAGCTTTAGCTTGCTCTGCATTTAATTTATTAGGAGAGGAGATGCGTTCCACATGCACAGATTGATTGTTGTTTCACCAGGTGATGTGTTCCAATCAGCAGGTGATATATGTCATTTACTGCATTACACAGTTGCAGATGTTGAAATACGGTTTGAAGGGGTACGTACTTGATTTTGCAATACATTCTAATGCATTTTGACACGCTTCTCATTTAGTAATATATTCAGTCATTCAATCTATTGTGTATGTTTGTCAGGTGGGTTTTTCTGTATTGAGTTGATTGGCTTGTTGGGTTTTTTTACTTAAATGTGTGATTTATGAGTGATTCTCTTTAGACTGTGCTTAAAACTTTTATCCCAACTTCACTCTGCTTTGCTTATTTATATATCAGAAACATTTACACATGTAAATTGTTACCACATGTCAACCCTCACATACAAAGCAAGATTCATCAGTTTGTAGAGATATGGACTAAATATTGCAAGGTGCTTATAGCTTTGGGACTTGGATTTTGGTAGGATCACAGGACATTGCTCAACTAACATTGATTCATAATCTTCACATGCTCACTACTTTTCTTCTTGTCATTTATAAATTTCTAATTTTCTTTATGTGGATATAAGAAAAACAATTATGCTAAGTTTATTTTTTATTTCTAGAACTCCACATAAGCTGACAAGGAGCTCACAGTCCTGAGATGTACTTAAGAAATGTCTTAATTTCCGTGTGTGCTGCATCAAGATTTTCTGAATTTCCAAGCTAACAACATTTCTACCACTCCCAAACAAAAGCATATTCTTGGACAAAAAGCTTATTTTTTTCCTCATAAAAATGGGCCGTGATCCTCAAAGTATATTGGTAGGCTGTTGGCAGTAGGTGATGGACAAGTATTTTCTCTGAGGAAAGATGAAGCATCAGACAAAGCAGCAGCATCACATCACATGCTGGAGGTTCAAATGAGAGTCAGGCAACTTCAGTTCTGTCCTTTGTCATTTTGGAGTGGATGCTGTAAGATTGAGACATTTTACTTGGAAAACGAAGCTTTTCAGCCTAACTATGCTTCAGCACTTTAACTTTACAAAACACTTCACAGAAAATATTTAGCCCTTAAAAGAACTTGCTTAAAAACTAAGAATGTTGGTGTTCCACACAGTCATTAAAGAATACATGACATTCTCAAGAGAAGAAGAGATTCAGTGCAGAAATAAGCACAAAGTTTCTTTTCACCTTTGTGTGCTTCAACTCCAAACTCCAAATCTTTAAATAAGTGCTGCAATTTGGAATATTCTCTAATGCTTTTGGTGGGAACAATTTTGCTGGGAATGATTTTGCTAGCACATTCAGGGCACTTAAACTCTGCTTCTCCTCAGAACTGCTCTCTGGAGGAGGTTTTCTCACCCCAGTCAGTATAAAGAGAGCCACAGTATACAAATCTCCTAACTTAGGTATCTACACTGTAAATATCCTCTCAGGGACTGTTGTTGCAGGATGCAGCATTAAAACCGGTTCCGATGCCTCAAAGAATTACTAAAATGTTGTCACAGGCAGGCAGCTATGTATTATTTTTCTGTCACTGAGCACCTTTACAGCATTACAAGTATTCTAAGTGCTCAAACAACGTGCAAAGTAAATCCATTTTAAACCAAGCCAGTTAAAGTATAAACAGTGGAAATATTTGTCTTGTTTTTGCCTTTTCATATATTTTCCCCAGCATAGAAAATAGTAATTTGCAAGGGTGTAGAATGCTAGAACAATAAGGGCAATTTCATAAAATATTTTAACAGTTTAAAGAATGTTCTGCTTGGAGGATGAAGAGTATATATTTGTATATATATAAATATATGGTGATGGTGCTTTGCTTTTTTTCTCACACCACTTTTCTGACTCACAAAATGCTTCAGTTCATTGAATTTATTAAGGAAAAAATTGTGTGTTGCTGTTTCTGATCCAGTGATTAGCTGAACTTATCTCTTGAGGACTGTGGGAGAGAAGAAATTCTTAGGCTTTGTTTTTGCAATGCTATCTCTGGACGTAGATCCAGAATATTGATATCAAGGGACCAACCTGAAGCTTATTGAAATCAATAGGAAGACTGACTGCAGTGATAATGGTACTAGCCACAATTTTGGAAATTTCTTAAGCAACAGCTTTATACTGCAATGGGATTTGAGTAAATGCTGAAGCGTTTTGCTGCATTGAGATTTCATCCTGAAGCTAGGGCTTATGTACCTGCATTTATCAAAGGTGGTGTGTCTGTGTGCTTGCAGGTGTAAGTACATGTGCCCAAATGAGCAATCCACACAGAGCTGCTGTGCCTTTATTACCCAGAACAGATCGCCAAAAATCCTTCCACCACATAAAATAATGGGGAACTGCAAAAACTCGCTGGTTTTGCCAGCTGCATCCTCCCCTCCTTTTCAGGGAGATGGTTTTGTTGTTGCATTTGCCAGGCTGTCACTGGCTATTTCTCCAGCGTGGGGAGATCCTGACATCAGCCATCAATATGTCACATCTAAGTGATGTTGTGTTCAACACTCACAGACATTTTCAAGCTCTATAGTTGTCTGTTCTGCATAAGAACCTGCCGTGCCTTAACCCCAGCCAGCAGCCAAGCCCCATGCAGCCTCTTGAAAGCCCTGCTCAGCAATAACAAAAACATCTCTCTAGTATCAACCCTGTGCTCAGCACAAATGAAAAATGTAGCCCCATACTAGCCACTGTGAGGAAAATTAACTCTACCCCAGCCAAGACCAGCACAGAACCTTTAGAGGAGAGTAGGTCTGTAGCAGATTTACATAATGAAATGGCCTGAATTACAAGAATCAAATTATATTGATGCTAACTTGTTATTTTTAAAACTTGATTTGGTTTGCCTTGGATCCTTAAGTTTCATGGAGAAAGTGAACAGATCTAATCCCTTTTCTAATCCAAATGGAATATCCAAATATCTCCCCATCCATATGAATTGATTTGTGTTTAAAGTTTTGGGTTTTTTTCCCATGCCCTAGGAGAATGTAAGACATTATAAAAGGACTTTAAATATAATGGAGAAATCATGTCAGTAGTTTTTGGCACAGAAAGAGTTGTCGTAAATGTTGAATAGCAAAAGGCTGCCAAGGGGTCCAAGAGATCAGCACATGTCACTCCCAAGCAAAACTAAAACAAAAAGGTTGAGAAGCTGGATCCAAGATTGCTTTAGATCTTTTTCATGTGAGTTTGGGTTGGTTTGGAACCACAAGGTCCTCGACATTGGTAATAGGGATAAAAATGTTATGTTACTATGGAGGGTGCTTTGAGGTAGCTTTACTCAGAGTTTATTTTGTGCTGCTGTTTTGTCCTGTATTTGTAGAGGGTGTTTTTGTTGCTGCTCGTTGTTAAATTACTGCAGTACCAAAGTTTCCTATCTCACTGCACTTCTTCCCCATCTTTCAAAAAATACTACTTCACTAACAAGCTGAAGGTAACTTGCTGTGTCTACTTTTCTATCATTTTGCACTAAACAGCTTTTGTTTTATGGTTCAAAAAAAATTCAATCCTTACTTGCTGGAACATTTTTTTTTCCCAGTGACTGGGGCATCACATTAATCCTGAATTACTTTTCTGAAATATTAGCTGTGCAAGAAACTACATTTAAATAAAATAGCATTTTCCTGGAAATTATATGAAACTGTAAGAGGTCATAAGTTTATTTTAAAGATGGATAGGAATGATAGACAGACTCAAATACTTATCTACGCATGTCCAGATGGTACACTTTAGTGATCTGAGATTGGAAATGGATGAGAAAAACTCGTGATTTTTAATCTTGGATCTGACACCACTTCCCTCCATGGCCTAAGGCAAACCACTTAACTTCTCCATGCCTCAGTTCACCATTTGCCTCTAACTTGGAGTCTTTAGCAGCAGCTGCTTTCACTTTCTCTGGTAATTAGGCAAGCAGTCTCTTGCTTGAGGCCTGGCATTAAAATCTACCCCTCCTGCTTAAAGAATAGTGGAGTCTTTTGATATCTGTCACGCTCATTTTTTTTTTTTTTTCTGGTTTTCACTGCTTTTTAAAGGTTTCTTCTGACAGCTCTTGCACGTGAAAATGCAGTCAATATGTTTAGGTTCCTAGGGATGTACCACCTGAGCAACACATGTGTGCATCTGCCAGTCCCCAAGCCCAGGGTGGGGTGGTTTGAGGAAACACAGGGGAGGATTTCAGGTTCATCCTCAGGAAAACCTGGACATCTGCAGTGCCAGCCCCTGGACCCTGTAGTGGTGTCTATATAACTCAATAAAACAGCTCCAGGAACATTTTTTGCTTCCAAGACCTTTTCTATGCCTCACACTCTTACCACACACATTTTTGAGCCCACCAAATGGAGTGATTATTACTAAAACTGCCCATGGGGCTGGGTTCCATTCATAAAGAGTCCCTTCTCCTGCTGGGAAAGCTCAGTGACTGGGAGAGGGTTAATTAGCACAGGACCAAAATCACAAGAGGAAGAATTCTGTAGGTTACTGAAAGCCATTTTTAAATCTGTTTTATTTGCCTACATAGATATGGACATGTTCCAGGGAAGCACCCTGACTGCCAGGTGAGGCATAAGTTCAACAAATAAATAGTTTTAAATGTTACAGCCCATTCCCTACAGATAACAGATACTTGCAGTGCTGACAAAAGTAATAGCTAAGAGGCCATTCTTTAGCAATGAATCTCTAAATATACAGGTGATAAATACCAACATGTCCTCTTCAGAAATGCAAAACCATGACCAACTTATCCAAATTAACCCGGCACACCTATAAGTGGAACAGGGTTCAGACTTGAGCCTCAAGACCTGCTGGGTGTTCTTTCTCTGTAGGAAACAGAGCTTCCCAAAAACAAACCTTAGTTAGATTTTATTTAGATAATTATATTGCTTCTGAAGCATTTTTGCAATATTAACTCCAATTTAAATAGCATGAGGATGAACTAGCTGTCTCAGGACAATTAGTGACAGGTAATGGTAACTCAGGAAGCTTTTCCCAGACTTCAGATATCCACACTGCTTCTCTAACTGGGAGACTGGATTTCTTCCTTTTGACATATAAGACCAGTGCCTCCTTTCTCAGCAAGGCCTTGTTCCCTGGCAATACATTTGAGTGGTATTTGTATAGTCACATCAACTTCCATTGGTCATTTCTAACTGAACATGGTATTTCTGGAAACATTTTTGCTATTGGTCTCCAGGTGCATGCCCTTGCCCTCTGTACTACTGAATTTCATTAAATTGCTATTTCTCCGGTTTTCATGCTCACCCAGTTGCTCCTTGCAGATGCTCTGAACCTCTCTGTGTCATCAGTGAGCTTTATTGATGTACTTGCTATGCCAGGATTGCTAGTAAAAGTTAATTAGTATTGCTCTTCAGGCTCCTCTCTCAGCCTTCCTTCAGGCTGAAAATTTGCAGTCTCAGGAGTACTTGTTGCTAAATGGTCTCTGGGCAACCCCACAGTTCTCTTCCTTCTTCTCTAGCAGCTTCCTGGATTATCCTTCAGCTTTAACTTTTATATGTTTCATGCTCCTTTGCTGAGGGAATCAGTGTAGTATGGGATTTTTTTAATAAATGAAAAAAATCAGCTTATTCCATCAAGAACTACCTTTGGCATCCCAAATTTAATTTTACTCCATCTAATTTTTTTCTGATTTTTTTTTTTCTTTGAGATTTGTTTCATTTTTTTATACTGCTCAAACAGAACTTTCAAGTTTGTAGTGAGTTGAGTCATTTTTATTGTTACTTTCTTAAAAGAGTCCCTACATCTTCAACAACATATATTTTAGGGATTTTGTACTACTGGCTCTGCAACTCCTTATTGTTTTGTAATTCAGGCACATCAGGTCACTGTGACTTCTCTTAAACCCTCTGAGTTTTTGTTTCTTCCTAATTTCCATTTCCATATCTTGGTGTGTATTAGTCATCCTAACTTTGTTACTGTGTTCTCGTTGCTGTTCTTATCAGCCACCTCAGCACCAGTAAATGAAGCAAGGCCATGGCATAAGACCAAAGACTGATGAATTACCACCCCTGCCACTGTGTAGGTTCAATTGACCAATTTTTGAGTCATGCCAAGTAGCAGTGACACCATGCCCATGCCCAGCTCAGGGACAGATCCAAGTATGAAATCTGGATGTGACCTTCCTGCTTTGGGGGATGTGCAAAGTTTAATCCTGTCAATGATTAGGAGAAGAAGTTTGATAAGAAGAAGCTGAGGAAGCTGGGGGATTTTAAACCTGGAGAGAAAAGAAGCTCCAGAGGGGCCTTATTTCTCTCTACAACTCCCCAAAAGAAAAATAAGGTTGAAGTGAGGTAAGAGTTGGCCCGTTCTCACAGATAACAAGTGGCAGAACAAGAGGAAATGCCCTCTTTTGTGCCAGGGTAGGTTTAGACTGGATATTAGGAAAACTTTGTTCACCACAAGGGTTGTTAGGCAGTGAAACAGGTTGCCCAGGGAGGTGGAGGAGCCAGCATCCCTGGAGGGATTTAAAAAGAAGGATTTAAAAGATGTGTAGATGTAGCACCTGAGGACACAGTGCTGGACTTGGCAGTGCTAGGTTAATGTTTAGACTTGATTATCCTAGAAGCCTTTTCCAACCCTAATGATTCTATGATTCTATGTGATCCACCCACATGCAAGATTTTAGGTCATTTTATTCATTAGCATATCTGTATCCATTGAAATCAAGGCACAGTATCACAATATCCATTTAGATGAGTTCATTATCTTTCCTCCCTCCACCACTAATTCTTACTTTGCAGTGGAAAAAAGTGAAGGCAGAAGTGCTCAGTAACTCACTAAATTAGTTGCAGTCCTCAAAGCAGGGTGAAATAAAACAGGACTAGAAACACAGAGAGTGTATTTTTATATTCCTTCACAGATTCTTTTTTTATGTGAAGCCTCTGGTTTGTAAGCACCTCCCTGCTTGAGTCTTTTTTATTCTACATTGTGTTTCTATCTGTTTTCTTTTCTCCTCTGGACAATAGGACATTTAACTTCTCCCTATGCTTTCCCCTCCCCATTGTGTTGTCTCTGCTGTCTTTTTATAGCTTTGTTTGGCTGATTTAGGTTTGCATGATTTATCACTCTAATAACCTCTTCCTGCAATGGTGACAGGGAAGGTGCCATGGAGGGTGGAAAACTCCTTCTTCTTTATTGTTGTCTCCTGTGTGATCTGACAGGCTGGGAGAGGAATACAAAAGTGGGAGGGATGGAAATGGGAGGCTGGAACTGGAGCTGCCAGAATC
>WEIU01007875.1:190394-212637 GCA_013389925.1 Aegithalos caudatus | reverse complement strand
CCCCCCCGCTTTTAGCATTTCTGCCAGGTTTTTAGAAATGACAGATTCTTCCACCCCTTTTTTTTGAGCCTTTTATGGGGAGAAGGTGAAGCTGAGTGGCAGTAGCATAAGAAGGTGGCCAGAGAGAGAAAATAGCTACAGTCTTGATGTGACAATTTAGATCTGCAAAGGTTTCACCTCAGGTGAAGACCTGGAGTAGTTGTGGTTTGGCTGCATCTGCCACTTAAGAGTGGGGTGAGAGCAGGGCTTGCATGGCTGTTCTGGTTTCTGGTCTATTTAATCTCTGTGAGGGGGAAAAGACACCAAAGGAAGGACTTGGAGGAATGAAAACAAGACTGATGCTTGGTCTTCTGCAGCTTGGAAAATTTTGAGCTATTACAACATCAAATAAGCCAAGCCCTGTCACTGTTTTCTCTCTATTTTATGTGAAGCACAGAGCAGCCAAAGGCCAATGGCCTGTTCAAGTACTTTACAGCAGCTTTGTTTCACCCTCACACTGAAACAAATGAGCAGAGCACTGATTTTGTCCGTTTAGTGCCTAACTTTGCTCAATTACTGTTTCAGAGCTCCTCTCCCCTCATCCATCTGCTCATAACTGCCTTGCTTTGAATATTGCCATTTCTTACCCCACTATTGAAATATTTTCCACCACCCTCATGGTGCTGCCCTTAAGATGTTTTTGTCATAGTTTTTTACATTTCTTTCCTTTGAAAATGCCAAAATGAATTCTGGCTCAGGAGAGCTGCCAGCTTGCCGAACTGGTGGCCAGGCCCTCTTTTCCAAGGCACTCAGATTATAAATTTTTCCTATTTAGGAGGTCTGTTTTCAAAATTACATTAAACACCAGTATTCCTAGCAAGAAGTAACTTATACCACCATCAGTATAAAAAAAATGGCCTGCATTTGTTTAAGGTTTCTTAAGATCATGACTTTAGGAGATATTTATAACACCATAAAGGGTTTTTTGTTTATTTACTAGTTTTTCTCTGTGTTACCACCTCACATTGCTCTCACAGCTCAGCTCTCAGACACTATGTTATTTTCACTACATTCTTTTCCTCTATTGATTTTCATGGAATTGTAGAATGGTTTGGATTGGAAGGATCATCTCCTTCAACCCCACTTGCCATGGATAGGAACACCTTCCACTATCCCAGGTTACTCCAAACCCCTTCCAACCAGGCCTTGAACATTTCCAGGAATGTGGGAGCCACAGCTTCTCTGGGCAAATTTAATTTCAGGGTTCCAGTTTATTATGGCACAGACCAAGCAGTTGCCACCAAGTCTGTCAGGAATTGTTCTGGCCGGGCTCCTGGGGATCAATTCTGCCCCTCTCTCCATCATTGCTTGTTGATTTTTTGTGGCACTTCACAATTTTCTGTCTGCAGGCTCCTCCTACACAGCCTGGCCTTGGTGCATGTCCTGGCACTTTCCTTCAGGATGAAAGAGGGAGAGCTGATGGCTCAAGTATTTTGTGAGAGTAAGGAGAAATTGCCCTCCCAAAACTTGGCAACACCATTCTGCATGCTAGATGCATCCCAAAGATATCAAAGCTGGAAACAGTACAGGTTCAGTGTACTCTTTTACCAGTGCTTTGGAGTGTATTTAAAAGATCTCAGGCTTCTGCTGCAGGATGAGAGAAACCAAGAAGAACTATGCTTTTTTCTTTCTTTTTTTTTTCTTTTTTTTTTTTCTTTTTTTTAAATAAAATAACTTTTCACTGCAGTTTTTAAAGGCTAAGTTTGTAAGGACAAATTATGGGTCTCTGAGATATCAAAAATTTAATTTAAAACACTCTAAATATAACTTTATTTTTGCCAGACAATTTAATAAGTATATTTTGGTGGCTCATTTAACTTTGGAATGCATAATTCTCTCATGCTTTCAAGTTCTATAAAGCTGCAGACCATCCCTATTATTGAGAGTTCTGTAATACCTTGCTGGTTAAATATGTCTCTAATTCTGACTGTGACTTAATTTCGTGTTAAACTCCCCAATAATACAATCTCATCATAGTGGGAATAGTAATTGATTATCTAAATTCTGTTTTCCACCCTAGAATAAACCCTGCATGAGCCCAAGTGTCCCTTCCCTTGACTCTAATCATGAGTTCCATGACACTGCCAATCTGCAAGGTGATCCAGAGGCTGTTGGTCTTTGATGGGTGACCTCTCCAGTCCTTGTGGGTGATTTTCTCTGGGAACAGCCCCAGGAGGAGCCAGGGCAGGGCATTCTTTCTCTGAGTGAAGCACTGGCTTTCCTCCCCCTGCCCTATTGCCCCTGGACTCTGATGCCTTATGTTTTATCTTTCACGTTTTTCAGATTCTGTGCTGCCTAGGGGTGCAGTTCTGAGCCTCATATTAAGTGCCAGTCAGGTCTCTTCACAGAGCAGGGAGACAAAACAAATCCTTTTCCTGCTGGAGACCAAGATAAATTTTCAGGCCCAAAAGCACAAACAAGGGTGGCTGAAGGGAGAAACAAGAAGGATGGGATCTCACACCCTGAAGCTGTAAATGGACAATTAAACTCCAATTTGCAAATGGACAAAAACTTATAAAAATGTCAGACCTCGTGTCCAGTCATTCATTTTGTGACCATTTTGGGTCCACCTTGGGTGTATCCCTGGCCAGGCTCTTGTCCTGCCCAAGGTGTATCCTTAAAGGCCTTTCAATAAATACCTACTTTATTCTCTAGCTCCATCCAGTCTCTGTTCCAGGTCAGTCTTCCCAAGGCATCAACTCCTTCCTGTTTGTAGGGATGAGCCATCAATCATGAACCTCAGCAATCCATAGCTCAGTGCAGCATTTTTGCTTCTACACCTCTCTGCAATCATGAATCACATCAGGTTATCATAATTTTCAGTCTGGGAACCAGTATCTCTAAGCACTACATCATCAGCTGCAGAAAGTTCTCATTTAAATGAGAAAGATGCAGTGGATATATTTTGTAATTCCCATCCCATCTTACACTGATAGCCTTGAAGGTTTCCTGCAATGCCTCATCCTTTGCTGCAGTCCCTGCAAATTTATTCTCTGTTATTTCTGAGAATGGATAATTGTTTCTTCTATTTGCATTATTACATTTTCTAGCTTCCTTCAGTCTGTACACTCTCTGAATCAAACCTAGGCTAAACATGTTTTTAAACCAAATATTGCCTTTTTATTCCTGTAACTATACAGACTTGATCAGTTCCAGCTAAAGAAAAACTTCAGATCACATAATTCTTTACTCAGAATTGGTTTCATGCTATGCATTCTCAATTATATTTGTCTTTCCTCTATGTATTTACATTTCCCATTCACTTTTTTTTTCCTAAGTGATCTATGTTTTGTCTATAATTTATAAGCATTTCATTATTTTTTAATGAAAAAATAATTTCTTTGCTTCAGCATCCTTCAGCCAAGCCCCATGCAGAACTCCTCCATGTCCCTGCCAGCTCTGTCCTCTGAAAGAAGCTCTGGGAGCAGGAGAACTTGTCTGTTTTTGTGGCTGTCTGTGCTGTCCTGTTGAAAGGTGCTGCCTGTCCCTGCAAGCCCTGTCACTCCCTGCTCTCCTGGGCATTGAGTCGTGAGATGTTCTTCTTGTCCCTGCTACTCAGGGCTGAAAACTCCTGGAAAACAGCATTCATTTCTAAATGCTGGCTGTTGTCTGGGTCTGTACATGTTCCCATTCCTCAAGCAGCTGCTTTTCTTTGACATTTTCTTGCTGTTTATTCTACAGCACCTCTTCCAAACCCCCCACTTTGTTGTGACCTTCTGCTTCCCAGTGTCCTCTCCTGCTGGTGAATCTGTCAAGAGTAGTTGCAACTTGTTTTGCCATTTAACATTTTCATCCTGCCTTGAATATTTCTGCAGCTTGGCACATCCTGCCAGCATCTTCCCCAAGTCTGGATCTCCATCTTCCAGCAGTCCTTCCTTGCAGCTCTGGAACTGTGCTGCTAGTCACTACCTGATAATTCAAATGTGTCCTGATGAAGTATAACTGCATATCTGACTCGTTAGTTTAGGATAAGAAAACAAAAACTCCAAAAGGATTCTTTTATATTCAGTTTCCAATCTCTCCTCAAGGCTTCCTTTTTCTTGGGAAGGCAACATTCCCCAAATTTATGAAGTTTATCCATTTTTTCTGGCTTAATTATGTACTACTAAAGCCAGTGCTGGTAGGAAGTGTACTGTAAACTCCAGGTCAATGCTCTGGATTTATTTCAGTATCAGCTCTATACCTCTCACCTCAAAGTCTTAGCAACTGATGCTGTTAAAAAATGATTGCTGTGAGTTCTTGAAAACCTCATTTGAAAGAAATCAAACATTATAATGTTTTGGGAAAGCAGGAAAATCTATATTCCTGTTTTCCAAAAGTGGAACAGAGAAAACTTCATTATTGCCCATGTTATGACTGAAAGAAATCTGTTTTTCCAGGGGAATTTCTTTGAATTGCTGCAGCTGGAAAACAAACAAACAAAAAACCACCCCAAAACCCAAACTAAGATAATGAAATGACATTAAATGAGGGATTGAAATTAGATGAGATATACAACATAAGACATAGCATTAAAACAAAAATGATAAATGCATAAAAATATTGAAAATACGATATATAATATTATATACAATATAGAGTATAAAACACAGCATATAAAATTTTCAACAAAAAAATAAAAGCTTCCACTCTGAAGGTGTAAGTTAGAAACTATCATTAATAAAAAAAAAAAAAAAAAAAAAGGAAAAAAGGGGAAAAAATCCCTCCCCATAGACTGCAGCTCACAAAAATTTTTGATTCAAACTGTTGTGCCATTATAAATAATTTGAATGACTCATAGTAAAAATGTGAGGCATAGTGATTCTTTAAGGCCACAAGTGAAACCTGTGCTTTGCTTAAATGTCAAGCCAGTAAGAATGGGATATACTGATTAGTTAAATAAATATGATAAATCATTTCTACATCTGAACATTTATTTAGAGAAAGATTACCAGCATATTAGGTATCATTCCATGCAGGTAATGCTGTGGGAAGTGATCAAACAAAAAGCAAAAAACCCCCTCCTTTAACCTTGTTACATTATGAACAGTGCTGAGCATCAGCTGTGACTCCTGAAAATTGTGACATCATTTGAAGTTGGTCAACTTTCTTGTAACAAAATTGATGATTCCTGGGTCCACCTTAGACCTGGATTCTCCTCAAAGTTCCAAAAAGCCACAAGAGACTTTTCATGCTCTTTACCTTCTTTCACTTTGTAATTTCAAAGAAGAAGTTGTGAAATTAAAATACAAAGAAATAGTCCAGGTAAGCAATATTTGGATTATTTGGGGTTTGTTTAGTAGTTTTCATGGTTTTTCTTTTTACAGTGTTGTCCAAGCAGATGAGTAACTCTTTGAAATACAAAAGCTCATTTTGATTATATTGAAATGTATAAAAGGTAGGTATTTAAAACATCATTTTACATACAGAGTATGATGCTAGAAAAATCAAGCATTTTGTTATTGATTGAATAATCTATTCTTGTGATTAAAGGCAGCTTTTTAAAACAATTACACTTTCCTAAAGAAATTGAATATGAGCTAAATTGTTTAATTAACATTGAGAAAACTTTCTGGAAAATAATAATAATAAAAAAAATTAACCATATTAAAATTAAATCTGTGTGTGATTACTTCAAACAAGTCCCTATTAGTCACTACCTGGATGATCATGGTCTTTCATGCATTCATGTTTAGTTCCCAATTATTCACAGTTTGTTAATTGGTGTGATATGGAATGAATATTGATGGTACAGCCTGAAGATGATTTCCATACCAAAGGAACAGGCATATTTACTGTTCATATACAGGCATATTTACACAGCAAAAAACCACAAAATTCTCAACCCATGTGTCTTGGAAATGTGGCAAACACCTTTCTCTGTGTGCTGCATGTTGGCTCTTTACACAGCCTTGCAACAAGAATAATGGAAAATATTATGCAATGTAATGGGAATAAATAAATAAAACAAAATAAAATAAAGTAACACAAAACCAGAGAAATAAAAAGGTAAAACAGATAAGTTTTATTGTTTAATTTGCATAAACTTCTTGAGAAGCTCTGGACCCAGTAGGGTCCAGATAGACAAAAGAGTGCTGTGACTTGGTGCTTCTAATACAGAAAAGCCAGCATGTGGGGTTGGCTGTGCAGATTTATACCTACACTGAAACATGAGGTTGTTCATTGAGGAATAAGATGCCTTAAAGAACTCATATCTGTGTCAGAGTTTTCCCCAAGATGAGTGTTAATTCCCATTTTCAGCTGGTCTGTGCCTCTGTGTTAAATCCAATGGGGTGATGAGCCAAAGTTATTTGGAGGGGAGCTGAAAGAGCCTTTAAGAACCAGTGAAAAAAAAAAAAGAAAACAACAGCCTCTTTCACTTGTTTCAAAGAATTTGTGGGGGGTTTTTTTTGTTTGTTTGTTTGTTTTTGCCAAGGGGTAGAATATACTTGACCAGGAGGATATGTTAGTAAGTAAAAAAGCAACTCCAACTGAAGGTGGTGTGAGTCTAATCCATGAGAAAATCACCTGTGAGGAGCTGGGAGCAAATCCCAAGGGAAACCTGAGAGATTAATTCTGAGCTAACACTTTGGTGGGATGGTCCAAACTGACTCTTAAAATGGGGATGCAAATGGAAATTATGAAAAAGTAAATGCAAGTGTTGAAGAGAATTGAAATTTTCAAATAGAGTTAATACATCTAAAGGAGAACAAGGCATAGAATGACACAAAACCTCACATAAAATCTGCAAGAAATGATTTCTACCAAAACAGAGACAAAATGGAGTTTTCAAAGAAAAGAAAACAACATGCCATACTCTGGAGATGAGACAGCAAATTATAGACTCACAGGAACTGTGACCCATCTGCTCTTCACCTTGGCCACAGTGTGCAGCATTTAAAATAAACCAATTTAAACCAGAATGTGAAGTTCTTAATTGATCTTGTTTTCTTTTGAAATGGTTCAGCTTTCCACTGAAATGTAAAGATACACAGCTGCTCTGTAGAAGTTCAGAAAGCCAGTGTATGAAAAGGAAAAGCATTAACATTTAACTTGCACTTGAGGTGGTCTTCACCTTTGATCAGATTGCATAATATGAAAAAAAATTATTGAAATAGTGACATTTCCAATATTCAGGCAATATAATTTTTTCACCTAAAATGGAGAATAGCTTTGGCCCAAATTCTTCACTTTTGCATCTGCCTCCACTCACTGCATTGTCAAGTCTCAGGGCAGGATATTAACCCTCCTCACCTCTTTATCACTTTTCCCTTGTTGCACACACCAACTGAAGGAAAAGAGAGCACAAAATACCCATTTGTGAAAGACTGAGAGCTTACTTGCAGAGTCCACAGAGCCTCCTTTATAACACTGAGGTTCTTTTCAGCTTTATGGCAGGGGTGGATTTTGTCTCTGTCTTGCAGATCTCTGAAAAGATAAGTAGCCTTGCCAAATGTATAGGCACACACCTTAGGTTTGCACACCTCAAAGCTATCAAACATGTCACATTTTATTTCTTTCACCTGTTTATGGACTGTGGACACCTGTGATTTATTGGCAGCACATACTGATTGCTGTGGAGGAAGTTTCCAATACAGGAATTAGCTTAGTAATCCTCCAGCTTCATGAAACTATTTTGGATTCTATTTTGAATATTTAGTATCTGTTTGAAGCAACTGTTTACGTTAAAAATAATATTAAAAATAAAAGCACTTCCTCTGGAATTTTACAAAAAACCTTCATGTAGGAGAGCAAAGAAAACCTAATGAAACCCAAAAGCATGTAACAATTTATTTTTCCTCCTACACGGTATCTTTCACTTATGGCAAGTGGAATCAGCAGTCTGCACACTAAGCAAGAAATGCTGTCAGGGAGTAAGAGTTACTAAGCAGAAAGGGCTTTAGTAGCAGTTGTTAGTGGTGCAGGAACTGTTTCTGGTAGCAGATGCTACCTGGTACTCAGGATATTTGTGCTTCTCTGATCATCTGTTGCACAGGCTTCACTCTTTCCACTGACTCATAGCTGAGGTATTTGGAGTTTAATGTGTTTCTGTTGGATTTGGGTGAAGGTAATGAGCTTCAGAAGGGCAGTGATCAGTAGAAAAGTCACCTTATCCATGAAGCCATAGAGTTTTCATGCACATATTTTGAAAGAGTAGGACTTGTCAATAAAGCATCAATTGATATTGTGAGCTTTTGTTTTTCTGTGAATGAATACAAAGCTTACCAGAAATACAGACTGCTTTTTAAGGTTAATGGGGCCCCAAATCTTTTTTCAGATTCTTTCTTCCCAGTAAATTTTATCATCTAATTTGACAAAGTAGATTGACAAAGCAGAAAAATGCTGTACAGTGATTCTGCTACCCAAAGGCCAAAACTAATGGCAGCTGTCAGGGTGTCCACTCCCAATTCTCCTTATGGGTTTTCACTTCAATATACAGCAGAGTGTAACCCAGCCATTGACTCTGATGTATTGGGCATGTATCTGCTGAGGTTTTTTTTATAGAAATGTAGATTTACAGAATCATGAAATGGTTTGTGTTGGAACAGACCTTAAAGATCACCCTGTCCTTCAACTATGGGCAGGGTTCCACTATTCCAGGTTACTCCAAGCCCTGTCCAACCTGGCCTTGAACACTTTCAGGGATGGGGCATTTACAGCTTCTCTGGGCTTCTCAATCTGTGCCATTCACTTCCCTCACAGGGAAGAATTCCTTCCCAATATCTGATCTAAACTTTCTCTCTTTCCATTTAAATACATTCCCCCACATCCTGTCAAGACTACAGGGCCTTGTAAAAAGTCCCTCTACAGTTCTATTGCAGGCTCCCTTCAGGTAGTAAGAGGACTACTGAAAGCTTTCATTTCATCTCTGGGATTGAAGCATTTAATGAAAAAAACACTGAGACCTTTGTCCCAAGTCCTGGTTCAGTATCCTAATTATACAGCAAATGTTTTATTTTTCATCATTTAAGAAAATATTTAAAGTGTTTCATACCACACAAATGGCTCCAGTGAGGACAGCTGAGATAGTAATGCCAGAGCAACACAGCTCTGGTGCTTCAGGCAACATTTTAAGTGGCAGGAAATGCTTGGAAAAAGTTTAGTCTGCATATTGTTTTCCTTCCTCATCAGTATTTATTCCAGCCACAGAGAGATCTATCAGACAAAAAAGACTGACCAGCCCTTTTTAGGACTGACCTGTGAACCCAGCTCAGATTCTGTCATCCCTTCCAAACCCACATCGCAAATTTAGCATGAATTTGGAAGAAAGATTTATGAAAATCAGCTGCATTTTTCACCCATCAGCTCTTCTGTCACTGACAGTGCAAAGATCCCAAGTCACAGCACTGATGTGCAGAAAGGCAAGTGGGTGTTTTGGGACATGATTTGATTTTTGTCTCAGATCCATACATTGCTGATCATTAGCAAAAGAGGTTAGAAGGTATGTAATCGCTTAAATAAGTGTCAGAGGGCTAAGAATCTTGGCTTGTAAATGTAATTACAGAACTTGTCAATAGCCATTGATTTCCTTAGACAGATCACTTGAAAGCATTCAGAAAGCTGAGAGCAAAATGGAGGAATGCTACAGAGCTCCAACAGAAGCAAATTGCAGTTTTCCATCTTTTCCTCCAAGTTAGATATTTACCCATTGTGTCATCTTACAGGCCAAGAGAATATTTTGTATATTTGTAAGAAAATGTTCAGCATTCTTCTTATTCTCCTGTATGTGCTGGGTTTAGTGCATTTCATTAAATTTTAAAAAGCCTGACTAAATGTTCTCACATGAAATGATTACTAATCTCCAAAATTTATGTTCTCGTAGTCCATCTGCCCTCTCTTGAGTGACTATTTTCTCATTAATATCTAATGTTTCTTTATAGTATCAGCTCTTAAATTATCCTTTTGTGAACCAAACTATCCTACTCTTTACTCTACTCTGAACCTGAGCAGGTCCAGAGGAGAGACACAAAAGTGATCAGAGGTCTGGAACACCTCTCCTATGAGGAAAAAATGGGATAACTGGGGTTTTCTGGCCTGGAGAAGAGAAACTTCCAGTGAGACTTTAGAGCAAAGTTTCAGGGCTTCAAGGGGACAAATAAGAATAGCTGGGACAAAACTTTTAGTGGAGTCTGTAGTGACAGGGCAAGAGGTAATGGTTTTAAACCAAAGGAGGATCAATTCAGACTAGACATAAGGAAGAAGTTTTTCACTGTAATGATGGTGACAGGTTGCCCAGAGTAGTGGAGGATTCCCCTTCTCTGGACACATTCAAAGTCAGGTAGGGTGGGACTCTGGGCAACCTGATCCAGGGGAAGATGTCCCTGCTCATTACACAGGGTTGAACTGCGTGACCTTTAAAGTTTCTTTTCAACCCAAACTATTCTATGATTACAAAAATTCAGCCTTGAAAAATCACTCTAAGTCCTTGCTCCTTCTTTCCCCAAGCCTTGTGTCTGACCTTGTTGATGGAAGAGAAATATTTAAAGACTGAGACCAGATGATTTTACACTTTTTTTTTTTTGGAATTAGCAGCAGAATGTATTAATGACACTGAAAATATCCAACACAGCTGAACTGTATTTGAGGCCGAGAGAAAAAAATGTAAACTTATTGTGGAAGTCACTTGTCAGGTAATAAAAGAGTGAATAACTGAGACTCTGATTCAAATATTAGCCTGGAAAAAATTATTATGATTAGTGCTAGTAGATAACAACCTTTTCTGTGCAAGAAGTGATGGAGATCCAGCCAAATATTTAATATCAGGAAACAAAAAATAATTGTCATAAACAATTGCTTCTATGTATATCACATTATTCTTTCATCTTTTTATTTCTAAATTTTTTAACAAGTGCAACTGTAAATCTTTCCCATGTTCTTATTTATAGGAAAAATTATAAACTCTAATCCATCTACCTGGTGCTTTTGAAATATATGAATACAGCTGAATCTCAGCTTGAAATAACAGGGAAAATTACCTTCCTGTTGAAGGCTTCTTCCTGGAGGGCAGGATGAAATCTTGATAGTTGTATTAGGTTTGTCTGGGAAAGGTTTGGTGGCACAGGGGTTAAATGGGTGGCTTTTGAGAAGCTGCTGGAAGTTTACTTCATGTCTGATAGAGCCAACATCAGCTGGACTCAACCCTGGCCATGAGCCCATCAGGGCTGGTGGCAGGGACTCTGTGATAAAATAGGGGGAAAAAAATCTGCTCAGGACATCAGCAACCCTTCAGCAGAGAGGAGTGACAATATGCAAGAGGAACAATTCTGCAGACACCCAGGGCAGTGCAGAAGGAGGGGCAGGAAGTGTTCCTCCTCTTCTCTTTCCAGCAGAAATATTGTAGGACTGAAATAATTTCTGCCAGGTGAAGATTTAAGGAGAGTTAATAATCCATTTACACAACCCAGCCATTGTAGCCTGACACATTCCCATCACTTCCTGAGTGCTAATGGCCAATGCACCTACAATCCAGAACTCAAAAACTGCCCAGTCCTGAGAAAGAGTGGAATTCCTCTCTCAGATAATTCAGTGATGGGTTTGAGATGAGTTTCAAGGCCTCCAAATCTATGGTTTCCTTTGTTTCTTATGTGCATCACGTTCCTTTGCTTTGATGGGATTTCTGCTAGCAGGTCAGTGTTGATGAAGAAAAAGAAAGGAAACACTGAAATTTCATTCCCTGCAATGAAACAGCATCCAATACAGGATTTTTATTTCTCAGATTAACAGAGAAAAAAATAAAGCTGCCTGGACTTCCTTACTAATCTGGGCCAAAATGAAGATTACCACCATACATTGGCTAGTGAGCTAAAAGTTATTAAAACAATCTAGAAATCTTAACAGCACAAGTGCTGCAAATGTGCATATAAGCCAAGTGGTCAAAAGGAGTGTATGGTCATAACTGTCTTTCAATAACATCTGCAAGAAAAAGAATTAATTGGAGTTTCTGGCTGGGAAATAGCCTGGTAAATATAATAGAGTCACAGAATATCCTCAGCTGGAAGGGACCCACAAGGATCACTAAAATCCAACTCCTTGGCCTGCCAAGGTCAACCCCAAAAATCACACCATGCACCTGAGAGTGTTGACATAACACATCTTGAGCTGTCAGGCTTGGTGCTGTGACCACTGACCTGGGGAGCCTGCTCCAGTGCCCAACCACCCTCTGGGTAGAGAACCTTTTTTTTTTACCCTAAACCTCCATTGGCAGAGCTTCCTGTTGTTCCCTCAAGCCCCTTTGCTTGCACAGAAAGAAAAAAAGATACTTCTCGGGTGTCAGATGGCCTGAGAGTCTGGCCCTTTGAGAACAAGCTCTTTGGAACAGAAATCTTGTCTTCCTTAATGGAGTGCCTGTATCCTCCATGGTAGAAAAGAGGTGTGCAAAGAGTAACAGGAAACAGCAATCTGCTGAACACACCACCCAGATTTGAGAACAAGACAGACAGCTAGGGGGAAAAAAAAAGGATAAAAATAAAAGTCACTTAAAAAATCCCTTAAAAACTCTCCAGGGTATTGCAAATCCCTGTAGGCATGGAGACTACATGTCTGTGGATTTCTGTAGAATTCTGCAGATTTTGCAAACACTTTAGGATGCTGCAGGGAGCAGATGCTTTCTAGCTGTCATCACTGGAATATTGCTACCCAATTATGGTTTTGTTTCCCAGCACCTTTAGTATTTTCCATTCACTTTATAATTTTCCCTTAATTTTTATTAAGCTAATCATGGGCTTGCAGTTGCCAGCCTGATGGACTTGGAAAAGCAGTTGTTAAGCAAAGCTAGTTTGTCCCTCAAGAGATTCTCTCAGTCATACAACAATTCTAATAATAACAACAATATGGGGAGGGGAGGAAAACAATCATTCAGGCAACAGAATATAGTGTTCATTATGTTAATTTACTCCAAAGTATTTATATTTACACAGTGTTACTTGGCACTAAGAAACGAAATTCAGTCAGTCTCATTCATGCAAGGAGTGTGGTAACATCACGTGAATGTTCAGTTTCATTTAGGGCAGGAAGGGAAATAAAGTCATGTTTTAATCCTTTGTAACATAAGAAATACATCCAAAACCTTGCATGCCTGAAAATATGTGACATTTTATTTCCATGAAGCAGATCCATTTGCTTATTATACACACAACTGGCAAATATTGTGGCTGTACTCATTCAAGAGAGGCTCAGGGCTAGAAAATGGTACAAAGAGGAAGACAAGTCAAGTTAAAACTGAGGTGATTGGAAAAGGAGGAGTGGAAACACTTTAGTGGCAGCACTTTGCCCTCTTGACTGTTAAGTAATTTGTGTTATCTCTTATCTGGTTATCAGTGGGATTTCTGCCCAGTACTCACCAGCCTTGGAACTCCCTGAATGATTTCTGGATAACTCAAATTTTCTTCTAAAACTACCACAGAAGGCATAGGGAAGGGAGAGTCCACTGTTGTTTTAAATTGATTTGAAACACACAGGTTTCTCCCCTGTATAGTTGCTGACATGTCATGTAAAGGCTCAACAATATAAGGGTATAAACATCCTTTGGATAAAGGGAGTCTCTTCAAAACAGGGGGTTTGTTGGTACCAGATGTTGCAGGTGGAATGTGGGAATGACATGAGGGTCACCCAGAGTGAATAAATCCCATTGAAAGTTGGTTCCACCCAGCTGGTAAATGACAATATGTTTACTCCAGGCCTGGCCTCACTTTTTCTTCTGGTGCTCCCAGCAGTGGGACCTTCCAGAATTTTGGGCTTCAATGAGTAGTTCTGTTTGCAGAAGGAGCCAGAGCATGGTGGAGGTGATGAGCATGTGACTCTCACCCTGAGATGGTCCTGGATCCCATTCCACACCGCTACATCAATATTTTTGGCATCAGTGTTACCTTGGAGGAGCATCTGTGGCTGCTGCTCCACCTGCCCTAGAGAACTTCAGTTCCTCAAAGAGATATACGATACTGGAGGAACCAGGGCTAAATATTTCCTCCAAATTTCAGGCAGGTTTAAAAAAAACATGATGGCAAAAAAGGATTTTCTCCATCGCTTTTCTCCCTTCTATTTTCAAGCACAAACTGAGCAGAATCCTAATTCCATTGAAATCAACAGGAACCAATTGTACTACAATTGACTGAACTAGGAATAAGTTCTTGGGGTAAAATACATTTTTTCCTATTGTCCTTAGAATCTGGAGATGAAGAGTAAAAATATTAAAATGTGGAATAATGCAGGGAAAAAAAAAAGTGGAATTTTCCCACTTAACCAAACAAAACAAACATCTGACTATCTAAGAAAACCTTACCAAACAAGATTTTCTGAGCCTGTCTGATTATTCTCTCTTTGGTTAGGTGAGATGGGAGGAGAGAAATGCATTTATCTACATGGGGCTGCTGCATTTCTTAGAAATGAGTCAAAAAAGTCTCAGCCCCAAAGTAGTTGCCAGCCTTTCAAAAAGTCCAGCCACCCTTGGATAAGAGATGGACATTGCAGAAAGCCAAGGCACAGAAACTACCTAATGTATGATTTCTCTGCCAAAACATTGATGAAACCTTCAAAAGGCTGATGGAAATGACATAAGCATGAGCAAAGATGTTAATATTTTCTTTAAAATTAGATTATTTGCACATATATTTGCTAGTGTGATAATTTGTGTACTTGTGTGTGGGTATTTGCATAATTAATATTCATAAACTTAAGCAATAATTCCTCACATATTTTCAGTTATATTTCCCACTGAAATTCTTCCATTTAAAAAAAATCTTTCCTAGAACCCAAAGCACAGAATGTTGGGATGTCTCATCTCTTTAGTGCCATGTCAATTCTTGAACTTACTATTTATATGGTAGGTTTTCTGGTGTGTTGTTTGTTGGGGTTTTTTGGTTGGTTGGTTATTTTTTTTTTTTTTAGTAGAGCATTACCACTGAAGTTATTTTCAGAACATCATATGGATTTTTCATTGAAACATCTGTGTTAACTTTTATCATCCTAGCTCTGCTTTGTAATTTTGGAAACGGATATAAAGAATGAGCAACCCAGAGCACAGTAATATAGTGGGAAGCATCCTTCATAAGTCAATTGAGGAATTTAATAATCTCTTTAGAAATAAGCTCTGCAGCTATGAGAAAAATGTGTGGGTTAAAGGCCTTCCAATTAAGAAAGGTTTCTCTGTGGATTTATAGGCTGGTGGTTAGCTCTTCCTGTTCGTGTTTCCATGGCAACTGTCAGGTAGATTTTCTGCTACTTGCTAGGAAGTTGGAAATGTTGAGTCTGGTTGAGCCTTTCAATTCACTGAAGCTTAAATGAAATTCTTTGCAAGGAACTGGCATTTAGCCTGGGTCATTTATTCATATCTAGAAGAGAAATCAATTATAGTAATCAGATGTACAATTTATATATATATATATATTGGAATTATTTTGGGTAGACTTTTTTTTATTATTATTGTGCCACAATCTATTTTTAATGTTAGGGTAGGAAAGGTTTGAAATGCTGCAGCTGGCCTCTTTGCTGCTGATGGCTTATGGCTTTAATTACAGCCCAAGATACACACAGGCACGTCTCTCTCTCTGGTCTACTTTTACAAGCTATAATCACTCCTGGTGATATTCATGATACCAGCTCAAATCCTGTAGACTCATTAGAGTTGAGACACCTGTATTGTGAGAAACACAGCTCATTGTCGTTTCTCCTTTCAGTTTTCTTGTCTTGTTGATTTGTTTGAATTAGGCTTGAGGAAATTAAATAATTTGTGTGGCTTTTATTCAAACTTTCTTGCTATGTCGCGGTTTAATTCCACATCAGAATCCCTGTGTGTTTGTACACTTCTCTGTGTTCCTTCTGTTTTCCACACTGCACTGACTGTCACTTGACAGTTCTGTGTCTCATTCCCGTAATTCTCCAAATTCAGGTACTTCAGGGGGTGTGGGGTGTTCCTTTAGTTTCAGCCTCTCTGTGGTGCACAATCCGCGCCACCTAACGAGCTCTGTCCTGCAGGCTTTGTGTGAATAATTCCATATGGGCTTCATTGACTTTTCTTGCAAGAATAAAGCCAGCAGGGCTTGGCCCAAAGATCACAGATTATCTAAACAGAGGCAGGATGGTCTTCTGGGCAGAGAGGTAGTTAAGAGCTTGGAAAACCTGAGGGCTTGCTGCCTCTCTCTTCCCCTGGCTTCCAGGGGGAAGGGAGATTCATTTAGTGGCGGATCCTAAACCCCAAGAAGTCCTCTCACACCAGAGTTAATGGAGCTGTGACAATTTATGCCAGCTAAGAATCTGCTCCATTACCCAAGCTCACTCCAGCTGAATAATAGAAATAATAGCAGTGCCCTACCTCAGAGAGGTGTCGTGAGGATAAATAGATAGACGGGAAAGTGTTATGATACTATGATAATGAAGACCAGAAAAATACCTGCAATAGACAGAAATCAGCATAACTGATCTGACATTTACTTTTATTCTTCCAGTCCTTCTGCCACAGAGAGACAGTAATAGCTTGACAAAGAAAAAGTAATGCCTAGCCTCTGTTTCTCCTGCTGCTTATCTTTCCTTGCTTTGCTGTCCTGCCTTTGTTGTTTCTGTCTTAGGATTTCACCTAACTTTCCTTAAAAGCTTTTAAGAACGAGTTAACAAATATTTCAGTTCATTTTCTTCCTCACTTTACCCCAGCCTATTTAATTTTGCCTTTTTTTTCTGATACTCATCTTATCTTCATTTCCATGGGTTAAGCCCAAAATCTGTGCACACAGAAGTCCGAAGAGATTTAGTTAACTTTAAATGAAACATTAGCTCCTCTGGGGTTTACAAAGCAACCAAAACCAAGTTTTGACGTTGCAAATTTTAGCAGCTGCTTCCAGGCCACCTAACAGAAAGCAAACTAATTTGGGTCCAAGGAGCCAGAATATCCTATCCAAGGTATTAAAGTTCTATTCAAACTGTAGATTTTGGATATATAGTTCAATTGGGTGCTAGAGGTTGTGTGAGGTCGTGAATTTTCCAGTTTTCATGACTGACCTTTTGTCTTAGGCAGACCTGGCACCCCAGGCAACTTGTCACAGGACTCACTTTGCTATATTTTGCAGTGTAAATTGCCTTGAAGAACAATTCTTCCTAAGTTTTAGTGTGGATATCTTCTTTCCTTTTGAGCCTGCAAAGAGCCATCCTGAGCTTTTCTATGTGTTTGCAGAGAAGATTCCATCCCTCCAAGCACCACTGTGAGTTTTTGGGTCAGTATCATGACAGACACACACACAGCCCCAGGAGCTGGATGCCCCCACAGATGTTCAGGTGGGAGGAGAAGCCTCTCCAAAATCCACTGCATGAGGAAACAACTCCACTGTTCAATGGGTGTCTGGTTCTTATGGCCAGGAAAATGTTTTGGGAAACCACTCTGATCTTCTGCACTTCACCAGCATATGGAGCTGAGCCTGGTGCATTAATCAGATTTTAAATCATCTTGTTCTTCAAGATAAAACTCTTTTGTACCATAGACAGATAAGACAAAACCAACACACTCCCAGTGCCATCAGCACTGTACTACAACTCTTCTCTGAGTTCTGTTCTTGTTCTCTGATTTATGATGTCAGTTTTAACCATAAGGGGAAGGGATATCTGTGTCTGTTCAGAGTCTTTCTTCATGGCAATACAGCTCTACCAAGCTTGTGCCTCTCAAGGTGCACATATTGCTCCTTTCCTCCACAAAGCACGCCTGGAATGGGCAGGATTGATCTTTCATCAACACTGTATAAAATTGTGATGCCAGCATTATTTTGGAAAGATTTTTGAATGTCCTCTTATGATGTCAAAGAAGCAGAAGACCAGGACTCTTTATTATGGTTGGGAAATTTCAATACATGGTGGATTATAATTCCAAAAGGCATCCTCATGTGGGGAAGAGGAGGGTCAAGCACTGATCTTTTGACTCCAGTGACAGGACCAGCTGCAATGGCATGAAACTGTTTCAGGGGAGGTTAGGGTGGATGTTAGAAAAGCATTCTTTTCCCAGAGGGTGTTTAGGCACTGGAACAGGCTCTCCAGGGCAGTGGCCACAGCACGAACCTGACAGAGCTCAAGAAGTGTTTGGACATTGCTCTCAGGGACACGGTGTGACTCTTGGGATTGTCCTGTGCAGGGACAGAGCTGGACTCAATGATCCTTGTAGGTCCCTTCCAGATCGGAATATTCTATGATTCCTGATTCTGTGAAGGCTTGGATTATAACTTGGTTTTCATCAGTGTGTCTCTGCTGTGGCTATCAAAAACTGGGTTCAGGCATACACAATAGGAGAAGCCAAGTGCCTACTTAACCTCAGTTTAGCACAGCACATGGGAAAGAAAAGGCTGTGGAGTAATTCTTCTTCACCTCTCCCTGCAGAGCAAAACTGACCCAGTAGTGATGAACTGGCAAGCTAAGGGTGCCACTGGTGTTCTGGTAACTTCAGTCTTGGTAAATACCTTGATCCAGTGCAACTGAGCAAGGAAATGGGAGGAACTGAGACTGCAAAGGATAATATGTTTAGTTAGGGTGGTTATCTTCATGCAACAGCCTTTGCAGACAGCTGTGCATGAAGTAAGTTTTTTAATCGTCTCTGTGAATACACACTGAATATCCCACTCCAAAGCAGTTCTGTGTGTAAGCTGTAAGTGTCAAAATGGCAAAGAGCTGGAAAGTGCCCGTGCTTGTTACACAAAACCTGAAGCTGTACATTCCTTCACTGCTGTATATAGGCACACCTGTTTTAAATGTAAAGGCTGCTGTTTCAGCTGACCTTATATACTCTCAAGCATTAGAGTATGTTAGCAAGTGTGTTTTGGAAAGGTTAAAAAATATGTCATCTCTTTTTTTCAGGAGCTATTAGTTGGATACAAGCTGAGTTTTCCAGCCACACGGTGTTATTGTAAGAAACACGAGGATCACTTCAAATTCAGTAATGGCTTGTTCTTCCTGGTACTAAAGAATTGTGGCACCTAATTAATGACTATACTTCTCCATCACAATCCCAATAGAGATTCCTATTTCTATTTGTGCAGGCACTCACAGGATTATTTATAAACAATTACTCTGTGGTTGTTGCCACAAAGCAAGAAAAAGTTTTGCCAAGTCACTATTTCTTACTAAGCAAAACAGCAGAATGAGGAATTGAAAACATGTTATTTCTTTAGGTAGGAGTGCCTGGAATACTGCTTTGAAAAATGAGGAATGCTGGCAAAAGACAGGACCTATTTTCACACTTCTGCCCAACGTTTTGCCAAACTGCTGGGGAGGGCCTTAAACTGCGGATGGGAAGGATGGTCATAAACTTTGATTTTGGCTGAAATTGGTGAGGCAAACCCTGTCAAAATGAGACCCCTTGAGTGCCTGTACACAGCATAAAGCAACCAGAGAAAGAGGCAGGAGGAACCAGGATGTAGATATGGCTGCAAGCACTGCTAAAGTAACTGGGACATGGAAGGACTGGAGCCCTCCCTGCTTCCCTCACACTCAGTCTGAGTCATAGAACCATTTAGGTTGGAAAAAACCTCTAAGACCATCAAGTCCAAACATTAGCCAACCATTGCTAGATCCAGCATTAAACCACATCCCTAAAGCACCACTCTGACACATATTTTGAACACATGAGTTCATGATCTGTGACCTGAGTGGAGTTGCTTGGAATTTGCATTCCTCTAGAACACTTTCATCCATGCCTAGTTTCTTGATTCAGCTATCAGTCTTTCCTCTTTCAATTCTTTCTTAATTGTTCACCATTATTTCTTCCCAGAACAGTAACTTTTACTACAACTGTCTTTCAATTGTTCACACAGAGAGTGGTGGTGAACAGTGCTGCATCCAGCTGGGGACAGGCACCAGTGGTGTTCCTCAGGGGTCTGTGCTGGGGCCAGCTCTGTTCAATATTTTTATTGATGACATGGATGAGGGTATTGAGTCTTTCATTAGTAAATTTGCAGATGACACTAAGCTGGGAGCCTGTGTTGATCTGTTGGAAAGGAGGAGGGCTCTGCAGAGAGACCTGGAATGGTTGGATGGATGGGTGGAATCCAACAGGATGATGTTTAATAAGTCCAAGTACCAAGTCCTGCCTTTTGGCCACAATAACCCCCTGCAATGTCACAGGCTGGGGACGGTGTGGAGGGACAGTGCCCAGGCAGAAAGGGACCTGGGGGTGGTGGTGACAGCAGCTGAACATGAGCCAGCAGTGCCCTGGTGGCCAAGAAGGCCAAGGGCACCTGACCTAATCAGGAATTGTGTGTCCAGCAGGAGCAGGGAAGTCATTCCTCCCCGATACTGGGCACTGGTGAGGGCACACCTTGAGTGCTGTGTCCAGCTCTGGCCCCTCAGTTTAGGAAGGACACTGAGATGCTTGAGTGCATCCAGAGGAGGCAATGAGGCTGGGGAGGGGTGTGGAACACAAATCCTGTGAGGAATAGCTGAGGGAGCTGGGGTTGTTTAGCCTGGAGAACAGGTTACTCAGAGGTGACCTTATCACTCTCTACAACCCCCTAAAAGGGTGGTCAGGTGGGAGTTGGTCTCTTTCTCCAGGCAGCAACTGACAGAATGAGAGGACACAGCCTTAAGCAGCTCCAAAGGTTGGATGTTAGGAAACTCTTTATGTAAAAAGTGGTGAAGTACTGGAATGGTCTGCCCAGGGAGGTGGTGGAGTCACCATCCCTGGATGTGTTTAAAGACATACTGGATGTGGCACTCAGTTCCATGGTCTACTTGAGGTGTTAGGGCTGGGTTGGACTCAATGATCTTGGAGGTCTCTTCCAACCTGGTGATTCTGTGATTCTGTGATTCCCCTACTTGCAGTGGCAACTTCACAGAGACCTGTGCAATAATCCAAATTTGCATTTGCTGTGCATGATGTGTGGTTCAAGAGTTTTATAGCATGAAGACTTCTAAAGATGGTTGTGGAGAGAGATTAAGTTTGGGATACATTTAATATTCCCTATATTGTTATACTCACCTTTCCAACCCAGAGAGCAGCTCTTGAGTTTCTGACTCTCATTTAAATTTCTGAGTAGTTACACTAAAGGGTTAATTTGTGTTTTCTTATTTATGGATATAGGACTAACCTGCTTCCCTTCCAGCTCTCCTACTTTACATCAGAAACAGGCCAATGTCATGTAACCCCCAGTCTGAGGGAGAACAAAAAGGTACAGATCATCCAAATCACCCAACACTTTACCTTATACCATTTTTAATATTAGCAAAAGCATATCATCAAGAAGACCTTTACATTGCATAATTTAAATCTGAAACATAAATTTTCCTGAAAATGTTTCATTATTATTAAAAAAACCCTTTATTATTAAAAAAAAAAGGGAAAACTAGTCTTAATTGTTGCTGTGGTAACTAACACATCTGCCAGGATATGTTGCAGTGGGAAAAGAGTGTGAATTCTGTGAACATTTCCTGTTGTCTTTTCATGGAAAAACTTAGAGCAAGGCTCCTTAGTGGCAACTTTACAAACTCAACTAGAAGGCACTGTGAAATTGAAAGGCAAGAAGTGTGAAATGAATGGAAACCAGCACTTTGGTTTAAATAAACAAGCAGAAAGGGCAGGATTGGCCAGGAGGATTCATTGTCTTGTAAAAAAAAAAAAAAAAAAAAAAAAAAAAAAAAAAATTGGTAGAGTTTAACACACTGTTGAGTGCTTTATATAGATAGTAACATACTCACTTGGTAAAAATTGAAATACATATATTTTCAACAGACTGAACAAAATTTCCCTTTAGGGGTCCAAACTCATTAATATGGAAGGAAGAAGGGCAACAAAGGAAGGAGATCAGGTTTTGTAGAGTTCCCATCATCTGAACATGGCCTTACAAGGGGGTGGGTGAGGAATGCTTTTTTGGAGGTTTGCTTACTCCACGTTCTACAGAATAAAAAAATAAACAGATTCTTTCCAAATCTTTGTCTCTCAGTGTCAAAAAGCTGACCTGCACCTTCTTTCTCTCCCTTCCCACTACCCATATTTTTGTGTTTCAGTCTGAAAGAATTTCATGCACTTCTCCTCTATTTATAGCTCAACAATCCAGCCACAAGGCAGGTGGTTTCATTGAAAGACAAACAAACTTCTGACAAAACCCCACTGATTCCTAAATGACCATCTCTGCTGACAGTGCAGGCTGCAGGGGACTTAAACTACCCTGGGAACCTGGACATTTCCTGTAGTACAGAGTAAGACCCCCTGTGGTTTCCTTCACCAGGAAACAGCTGGTGGGGTTTTTTCTTTGTTTTGTTTTCTTTT
>WEIU01007875.1:143327-190336 GCA_013389925.1 Aegithalos caudatus | reverse complement strand
AAAAAAAAAAAAAAAAAAAATCCATTTCTGTATTGTTTTGGAAAAGGATAAAAATTTAAGATTTTTTTCTGTTTTAATGTTTCATAATGTTTTAATGTAATATATAAAAACAGCATGACTTCCATTCTGTCCTTTGTCTGACATACTTATTGATTTTAAATCGTTTTGGGGCCGATTGTTAGCATCTTTTCTCCTTTTAAAATGTACTTCTGAATGTAATGGTTTATTCCCTCATGTTCAGGACTTCCGACCTTTGCACTGGGATTTCTTGTCTTGATCTTGTTCTTGTTGATGCCTCTCTCTCCCTGAATTAAATCAACTTTCTAACCCATTGGCACTTTTATTCCATACAAAAGAGGCAGTAAGACATAGGATTTTGCGCCCTGACTCCTTTCAAACTCAGTGGGCATCTGAATGAAAAATTAAATTGTTTCTCTAATATTTCAAAGTTAAAACAAACCTTTGTCAAACACAGCAGCTGCATTTTGTTTAGAGCCTTCTTCTATGGAAATGTCCTAATATTGATGAAATGTAGACTCTGCATCCCTTAGAGAAACCAAGGAGAAAAGATAACTGCATGTCTATGCAGCATTTCTAAGCATCAAGAGTACTTTGAAGGTAGATATGTGCATTATCTTGACACTTCCTCACTCCCTGAGTGGGTTCTCTTCCTTTTTCAGACCCACACAAATTAATCACTGTTGTTTGAACTGAAGATACAATTGATTCACCCAGCAAAAACTTCTTGCACCCTCTTCCTCTACTTGAGTTTCTTTCATTGAAGGGATGACTCAGGTTCCTGTATTGTAAAAAGTTTCCTTCCTGCATTCTTTGATGGAAGGAAAAGAAAATAAATGAAGGATTAAACAGTAAGTTTGGGCAAACAAAGATCAGTCTTTTTTAGGCTGGAGAATTACACCTGTGAGTTCAGTTAGACCAGCAAACTTCTGCTCCCTGTTTTATCCTCATGGTTAAGCAACCTTGTCCTGGGAGCAACTTCTGGCCCTCACCTCAGTGTCCCACAGCCACAAGGACCACATGCCAAACCTCCCCACCTCCACAGCCTTCTTCATCTGGCTGTCATTCTGGGGAAAGTGTGGCATATCTCTGTCCTTGAGATTTATTATGCATTCCTTTGTGAAAGGTTTGAGATGTTTGGGTTTCTTCAGTTCTGAACACATGAAATAAGGAAACAAACACGTGACAGTGCACCCAAAGAGTGTTCTGGTATGAGCTGTAAGCTTTGGACATGCACAAGAGCCATGACAGATGTATAAAACTTGCTGAAGTACTTTGGAAGGACTGTGCCGGGAGAGGACAAAACAAGGTGTGATTTTGCCCATATTTCCTACATGGCATGATCTTTGGGAAGATTTATCAGCTGAATTGTGTCCTGGTGTCACCTAACAAGGAGGCCTCTTGTTCCTGTCAAAGTGGGGGCCATGAATGAAGCTGATCAAGCAAAAAGGGTGACCAGAGAAGTTATGGAGTCTCCATCCTTGGGGATAATTCAATGGAATCTGGATGTTGTCCCAGGCAACAGTTTGGTGACCCTGATCCAATCACAGGGAGAACTAGATATCCTCAAGAAGTCCCTTCCACCTGATCCTATGAATGGATGCAGAATGATTGGGAGAGAGAAATGTGGGAGTAAAATTGCTCTGCCATATAGAAGTAAGAAGGGCAGCAATACTTTGCATATTTTTTGTTTTGTCATCCTGTTGAATAGTTTGGCAGGACAAAAAAAGTATTACAAAACAAAGGTGAAGATGAGACCTAGTCTGAAAACAGCATTTTAGTGGATTTTTGATTTGCCACTTGTTAACTAAGACACATCTCAGAAAAAAAGTATAATTTTTGCACCTTTTTTGACTGTGTGGGAGAACTGCTGAAATCCATCTCTAGACCCAGACATACTACAGTTGACTCAATTTAGCAGAATTCCTTAAAAAGAAGAAGGGAACTGGTAAAAATACATTATTGAAATTTTTTCTTTTTCCATTTTTTTTTTTAATTCCGAAGTGTGTGTTTTGCTAAAAATGGGTAATACAAATTAGAACTTTTAAATTCAAAAATTGGTATTTAATTCAAACCAAAATAATTTTAGCACATTTTCCATCTTTCAAAAATAAAAACCCAGCAAGAACGACAACAGAGAAAATTCCAAATTTAAAAAATATGTTAGATAAGGGTGTTGTTTACACCTGCTTAAATTTCTGGCCAAGTTATCTATTCTCCTACTGTACATCTCCTACTGTACATTCCTTCAGTTGACTCCAAAGTGTGTCAGCTGATTTGTTTCATATTCCTTTTAAACTATACATTTGTTTTTAAAAGCAAAAATAAGAGGACAGCCTGAAAGGGGGGAATTGTCTTTAAATTACTTAGTTTCATATTTAACATCCCACTGTGTGCATGACAGAAACCAGCAATGTCAAAGATATTAGATCATCCAGTCTTTCTTTTTTAAAATGCAGAATTCTATTGACTTTGATATCAAATCAAAAGGAGCCAAAATGGAACTCTATGTAAAAAATTAAGGCAAACGTTCCTAGCCTTAGAATACAAGTTACTTTACTACTTTATATTTCATGTCTCTAAGGGAGGATTTTCTTAAAATACAAATGGGAGTTGGGTGCCTGAGTCAATGGAAATCGGACACCTGACTCCCATTTGTACCTTTGAAAATCTTCCTTTCATAAATCATTGTGGAATTCCTATACTATGATAGAATGTAGAAAGGGAGAGAAGGCTTAGAAGTGATGCTTGAAGTCCTCCAAGGACTATGAGGATACTCTTTCTACTTTCTTGCCTTTGAAACTGATATTCTTGGTTAAGTCACTGAATTTAAATATAGCTGCTCTTTTGCAGAGAATTATGGCTTGCAAATTATGATAACCAGCTTTCCTGCTGCTGGTCATTCAGAATTCTGCTGTATGATCTTTTCTTTTTTAAAAAATGAACTTTTGTTTGCACCCATCTTTTTATTAATAGTCCAAAGTAATGAATTTCTGAAAGAAGCAGGAGATGAAAGTGTTCTGTAGCTCATTGGGCCACTGTTTGCTGCAATTATTTCAACACTTTTCAGTTATTTCTGTTGCTTTCATTTCTTTTTTTTCTGTTTTGATTCTTTCTGACCACCTATTACAGTATCCTAACAAGAATGTACAGGAAATCAATGACTTGAAAAGTTCATCGCGCTGTTATATGACTTAATTTGGAAATATTGTGCCAGACAGGAATACTCATTGTCTAATCCTACCTCAGTTTTTCCCTTGTTGTAACAGTTTTCTTAATCCTTTAAAGACAGCATAACTCTTCCATAGAAGTGCAACCATTTGTGTAAGATATACAGTAATAATCAGAGATATTCTGATTTGCCATCACTACTCTTTTCATCCCATGGAAACCCAGGAGAAATGTCATTCCCTCTCAGCTGTGAGAATGTTTTGAAGGTTTGTTTGTGTACTCCCTCAGGATAAAATTTTCAAGGTCTTAAAAACAGGCTGGAATTCATTCAGAAGAATAGGCAGTTATTTAAAGAAATGAGATATATTATGATGGAACAGGAGATTCAGTTTGAGGAAGATGAAACATTTCTTAATTCATTAATAACTGAAGAGTACATAACACAACACCTAATACATATTACTTTTTCTATCAACTTACACACTACATTTATTCAATGAAATATTAATTGCATTGCATTTCAGTTAATAACTTATGGATCCTGGAATATCAGAAAATACCTGAAGGCTGAAAAAAAAAACTTATGTGATAATATTCAGAAAGGGTGCAAGGAATCATCTGGTAAGCTTCAGGATTGTCAGAGTGACATGAAATTAAGGAAAATATGTTAAAAAAGAAATAGGAATTAAGTGAATGTAAATTCAAACAATGAAATATCAACCAGCACTAATTAATGCAAATAAACATCTTCCAAAAATTTGAATGTCATCTTTCATGAGACCTTGAGTCTGGTATGGATAATTAAGAGATGAAACACATTACTTTTGGTATTTAAATTAGGTTTTACGATGCCTAAAATGACCTTATAAGGATATTTCCAACACCTGCTTCATATAATCCTTCAGATGGGTTTAGGCAGTGTGTAAATCCTTGGTCCAAGAGAGTTGTGTAAGTTGCTGGCCCTCAAAGTAAACCCAACATATTTCTGTTGCCTAAAAAGACACTATGGACTCTCCCTCCCTTAGCCTCTCCTCCCCTTTACCAAATACTTCTATTTCATGCCATTTCCTTCTGTCTGCAGAGCTTATCTGACCCTTTGGTGAGCTAATTCAGCTTGCAAAAACCTAACTTGAATTTATTCACTGTTTTCCTGGGTTCATTTTCTTCTGCTTTAATGGGAAGTGACTCATCAAGAACTCACACAAATATCAGAGCCAGTGTGTGAAAAACAGCTGGAGCATGGGGCTGGGAGCTGGCATGGGGAGTTAGAAAGATGAGAAAAGTGAGAATTCCTTCTTTTGGAAAAGTGAGAGCTGCTGAGTCAGCCCTGCCCATCCATTTGGAGCAGAAAGTTCATTTGATGCCTAAACTAAAACATCTCCAAAGATACACCTTAGCTGAAATAGATGTCAAAGATTTCATACTGGGTTCAAAAGGTTCTGGAATTTGGAGCATCAGCAGAAATGTCTCCAAAGCAAGATCTCAGTTTGAGCAGATTGGTTCTCTATTATGATTAACAAGAAAAGAGGGATTTGAAGTCTACATTCTATTTTAGAAAAGAAATAAAATTCCAAGAGAAAAAAAAAAAAAAAACGAAAGTGTTGGTTTGTGATGTCACTATCCTGAATAGGAGTCTGAGTAGCTCTTCTGTGCTCTAGTGCCCAGATTCTGACAAAGTCCATAATATATGGGCTAATAAATACCCATAGGCTTATTCTTTTGAAGAGTACCAAGTAATACTGTGATAAAAGAATAGCTTCACAGAAAATCCTTTAAACATTGAGGATTAAATGGACATCAGAAAAAAATACTTACAAAAATCATTTTACTCTGTGAAAGCATTTCTAGTAGGATTCTGCGGGAATCTATATTAGGGCTGAGAAAATTCAGTGTTTCCATAGTGATGGAGAAGTAAACATGATACAGCTGCCAAAAAATAGGTAATTATTGGCAGAATGATAGATAACGATAGTGACAAGGATTTCCTGCAGAACAATCTGACAAGCAGGGTCCACTCAAAAAAAAAAAAAATTCATCTGTATATTAATGTGAACATATTAATGTGAGGAACATTACAGAATTGGGGATTACATCCTGGTAAACCACTAACCCTAAAATTATACAGTACTGCAGTGTAACAGAACTTAATATAAAGTCACAGTTGTTGGGCCAGAAGGACAATTGCATATCTTTGAGAAGAAGGAAAATATTGGTACTAAATATTTATGTGTCATTAGTAGCCAAATAATTTTGCTTTCTCTTGTTGGATTTGTAATTTTTTTTTTAGAAGGTGAATCTACAAAAATTATTTAAATGCTAGAAAGCAACAGCTTTCATTTCCCTAATTAAAGGGGTTATAAGATTTATTTTATTTAAGTCCATATAAGTATGCATCCTGTAAAAATTTGCTTCCCCTGAGAAAAAGGTTGTGGCTGCAGGACACAACTCCTCAAACCCAAGGAAATCTGCTTTCACCAGTACAATATTACTTGGTTTCCCACTGAAGGTAATTTCTTCTAGAGGTGAGATATCTTTTTTCCTAGGACAACTTCCCAGGTTCATTTGAGAATGGCTATCCTCTCTTGATTAACTCCATGCTCTTCCCTTGGAGCAACTCCACATGCACAGCCCTGGCTTGCAGGGAGGTTCAGGGGTGATGTTATAAGTACATCCAAGAGCAGGAAACCAGAGGTTTTAAATGTCTATTTCATCTATCAGAGAGCTGTAACAGAGCAGTGCTGAACCAAGCCAAATTCAAGGTGCAAAGTGGGTACCTGCTGTAAACAGAGAAAGGGATTAAACAGTGGAACAAATTGGCAGTGGAAGTGTTGGTTCCTCTGTCTCCTGGTGTCTTCATATCAAGCATAGATGTCTTTGTGGTAGCCAGGTTCAATTTAGGCACAATAAAATGTTTCCTGATGTACAGAGAGTCAGTGTGGATGAGCTGAATGTTTTACCTGCCTTCATCTGCATGGCTGTCAGCAAAAGAACAACATTAAGGAATTATGATACAACTAATTTTAACATTATTACATCAATTATTCCTGAGATGTTTAAGTAATAATATATAAAATCCAGGCTTTTTTACTTAAAAAGTCCATTTAACATTTTTTTTTCTCCAGTGAGACTAAGGAAATATGGGAATCTCAGCATTTTACAGGACTAAATGACTTTTCCTTTTCTTTATGATTTATCTCATAGGTCTTGAAATTCCTCCTCAACTTTTTAAAGATACTTAAAAATTTTTTTTTCTAGCTCCTCTACTCTATGAGTAAAGCCCACTTGCTTAAGCCCTAGCTCTACTCTCCCACCCTACTCTCTGCTTGGGAGGCCTCACCTCAAGTCCTATGTGCAGTTCTGATCACCACAACAAAAGAAAGCTATTAAACTGTTGGAGAGCATCCAAAGGAGAGGAACAAAGATGGTGAAGAGCTTTGAAGACAAGCCAAAGGAAGAGGGTCTGAGGGTACTTGGTCTGCTTCAGCCTTGAAAAGAGGAGACTGAAGGGAGACCTCATTGCAGTTACAACCTCCTTGTGTGAGGAAGAGGAGGGGCAGGCACTGATCTCTTCTCTTGGGTGACCAAGGAAAGGACCCAAGTGAATGGCCTGAAGATGTGTCAGGGAGGTTTAGGATGGATAATAGTAAAAGGTTTTTCACTCAGAGGGTGGCTGGGCACTGGACCAGGCTCCTCAGGGCAGTGGTCACAGCACTGAGCCTGACAGAGCTCAAGGAGTGTTTGGACAACACTCACAGGCACAGGGTGTGACTCTTGGGGTGTCCTGGGCAGGACTCAGTGATCTTTGTGGGGCCTTTCCCACTCAGCTTATGTTATGATTCTCTGAGTTGCATAAATAAATCACATCAATAATTTTTTCAAATAAAAAGAAAATACTAACAACTGCTCTCATAAAATCAGTAACAAAACTAATATTTGCACCCTCTGGGATTATTATAAAATTGAAAGGGAAAGAGACTGATTTAAAGAAAATCTAGGTGTGACTAGACACATAATTCATATGAGAGTTTCCCAAAACATTTTTGCAAATGGAGTGAATGAATAGTATAGTACTAAATTAGAGAACAGCAAATATGTATCTGTTTAAACATTTATGCTCAATACTTTCAGGATTCAAAAGTATTTTTGAAAAACACCTGGCTTATTGAATACTCCAACAACATTACCCCTCTAGAAGCAGCAGAGTGATTAACTGTGTTTGTTGTTTATTTATGAAAATGTTCTTGACTAAGCTTTACCTTTTTTTTTCTGTTTTTACTCAAGCAGCCTTAATGGCCAGACTGTAAAACATGATCTTAACTACAATATGATGGCAAGATGGAACAGTTTTAATTAGAGAATTGTAATATTCTATGTCTATTTACGTGTAGTTAGTTTGATGTAGATGTCTCAGCTTGAATCTCAAAGCTTTTTTCTCTAAAAAGTACCCAAATCCTGACAATTTTTTTTTAAGATTTGAGGATCTTGACACTCTCTGACAAACTTTAGTTTGAGCCCTTTAAGATTGTAGTGAGAACATTTGTGTGCTTAAGAAAGTATTTAAATATGATTTTCAGGAGAGATTTCTCTAAAGTTCATCAATTAAATGTCCCCTTTTTTAGATATCTAATAAAGCAACAGTTTTTAAAAAAAAAAACAAAACCAAACCTTTTTGCTGCTTCAGTTAAACTGCAGATTTGATACTCAAAACCCCAGAGAAGCATTGCCTATACAGACTTTTCCAAGGACTCACAGAGAGCTTTTGTGTTGGGTTTTTTGGTACTTGCCTGAGCCATTTTTTAAAACATGCATAATTTGATCCTGAAACTTTTTAATTATAATGTCTAATTGAAACACTCACATTTCAATTAAAACAAAGCAGTCTAAAACCATAGGGTGTTAGAAGTGTATAAGGAGGGTATAATTTATTGCCATTTTGATGATCCCCGAGTCTTCAACTTATATCAATTATAAATAACTCATTTGAAATTGAATACAAGTGAAATTAACTAAATTGACACCAGTTTCTTTTTGTAATCTGAAAATATATACATAAATGGCAAGAAAATGTTAATTGACCTTAACCTTTTCTGTGATAAGTCTCTCCAGTAATGTAGTAATACCTGGCACTTATGTAGTATAGTACCTCTTATCTGAATATCTCAAAGATTCTTACAAAAATTAATTAAATCTCACAGCACTTCTTTGACGTAGGCACGTGAAGTATTAAATAGGTGATTAAACTGGAAACTAGAGGCTAAAACTAACATTTTCAAAACAGGATGCCTAATTCCTAATTTTAGGAATAAGGCCCTAAATCTGGTTATTGTGATACCTTATTCTCTGTAACACCACACTTGCCATTGATCCTAGGGCTCTAATGACTCACAAGCACAGAGCTTTTGACTCAAAAGGTCTTTGATGCTTTGATTATTTTGGCCTTTAAAACACCAAGAAAATCACAGGTCAGATAATGTAGAGAATTCTACTTGGAGGAAGCAAAGACATTCTCTCACCTCTAACACCTTCTACTTCTGCTCAGAGAACACAGAGAATTTATCTTTGAAACATATCACTATCCCAAACACTGGGATGAACTGTCTCCTGGAGGTGCCTCTCTCCACCTTCAACAGGGGTAACCAAGGAACTTGCTAAGAGTGATGCTAATTTTGACAGAGCCAACATCACATGAGAAGAATTTCACCCTAATTAGGGTGAATCCTACACTTATGAACCTGATTACCACAGCAATGTGACAATTCCAGCATTGAGAAAGCACAAGGAATGGGTACAAGGAATACTAAAAGACATCCTTAATTTGAATACAGCACTTTGAATCACATATTTCTTTGTTGCTTTGAAACTGAAAACATAAAGATAAAATAAGCTTTATAATTATCAGCTCATATCCTTGTTAACACATGCTGCAGTCTGGACAACCATAAAAAAATTCTTTCCTGAACAAGGCTTGCAATCATAAAGCTTGGAAATGTAAGTTGGTGTCAAGCAAGGTGTAACCACATATTTGTGTGGATGAATGCAATGGTGCATGCACATATTACACCTTAATTCCAGGAATTCCTGCCTGAGGAAGCAGTTCAGTGTCAATTCAAATAGAGGTATCTGTGCAGGATGGGAACTCTTTCTTGCATGTAATTCATCCATGGTGGATTTGAGGAGGAAGACTTAATCTTACCAACCACCAAGCATTCCCCCTGGAATTAATTAGGATTATGAGCAGAGGTGACAATTTGTGTCAGCACAGTGATCAGAAGTCCAACAAAAATCAAATATCTCCTAGGAGAGACTGGGCAGTCTTTGGGACTCCCACCATTTAGGAGAGACAGGTTGTAATTCATTTCCAGCATCTCAGTCCCCAGATACCAGTTGTCTTAGCTGATGTAAGAAAAAATTTGAATTCTGACTTCTAAGTGCTCTTTGTTGAGTATTTCCCAAATTGAGAACCTCAGGAAGGAAGGGGGAAAAAAAAAGGATAAGTTTTTTTAAGATTCATGGATACCTTATTTCCACAGGAGACACTTTCCATAGATTTGTGGTGTTACAGTCCTTGGAGGATCTCAAGCTTATGTATTTTATGTCATATATCTCCACTACTTATCTCTCTTCTTGGTTTGATTTGGTTTTGTTCTTCTCTACTTTAATCATGAACAAAACTCACACAGGCAAAAGCAAAATCAGACAATTCATATTTGAAAACCACTTACCAAAAATATATCACCTGACATTCAGTCTCACAAGCACTTTGCAGGACTGGGGCACCTTTACCCATGCCACAGTACACCATCAGGAAATGGCAATTGATAAGAACATGACCCAGCTTCCCTTGCAAACAAAAGAGATTTGTTTGTTTGTTTGTTTCTTTGTTTGTTTTGGAGTTTGGGGTTTGTTTTTGTTTGTTTTGTTTTGTTTTGTGGGACTCTAGAACCATGGCCTGATCTTGTTGTATCTAATTTAAAAATTACACTATCTAGTTTTGTAGATTTCATTTGTTTCTGGGTGAAGATCAATGAAGTGAAAATCTCTTAGAAGAATCAAATGTATTTCTAAGTATTTTATCAAAATAACAAATGACAAGTTCCAAAAATACATTTTGTGTTGCTGTCACTGTGAAATCCTTGAACAGGAGTATTCACGGCAGAACAAGACCAGCTGAAACTACTGAGTGTAATTCTGGGGGTAACTTACACTTATATGTCTCATGGGGCCAGTAATGTACATTGTGTGTTTGGCACCAGAAAAGTTTGCTTTCAATCCTTTAGAGGTTTTTTCAGAAAATAATGTATTTCTGTTCTCTTCAGCACATAGAGAGCACGTGCTCTTTCTAAGTGTCTCCATGAGCACAAGCACAATGAATGCATTCCACATTATTCAATTACACAGTTGGCATTTTCTAAAATGGCATTTTGAGTATTTCCTTACAAGCTTGGAGCACATCCCTGAATTAGCTTAAAAAAATACAGAGCCAAATTAGGTATAGTTTTCTTTCCTTAGATTAATTTGCATTTTCTAATTAATTTGCCTTTTGTAGATCTAGTAACAATAGGGTTTGGCTGGATCAGCAAATTTTGGAATTGAACCATTGTATTATATGTCAGTCTTCCTTCAATACTACTTTTAAAGTTATCCAACTCCTCAAATGGATTAAAGCAACTTTATACACCATGAAAGAACACCTTAAGTGCACCCAAAAGATCATTTTCAATTGAATTTTGCATTCTCTTTGAAAAGAAGATCTTATGCAAGGCCATCAGCTGTATGGGAGCCAATTAATAATGGGGAAAACAGCTGCTGGTTCTGTTATTTATATAGGCTTATTTATCAGTATGACCACTGAGAAAGTCAAAACCCTTGGCCTAGTTTATGTTTTCAGCTGGATTTTGAGTTGTCCATCCTGTCACCTTATAAATAATTCTTATATCGTTATTGGTGCTGAAACAGCATAAGATCTGTGTTGCCGTACTTAAAATTCAGAAAGTGCCACGGTTGAGTTTGAACTTCGCCCTCCTGCAAATGAGGGCTGTGATTCCAGGATAAACCCTCTCCTCGTGCCTGTTGGCAAACCACACAAAGTCTCCTTGTTCAGCACCTGTCTGACACAGCAGCTTTGGCTTGGCAGAGGTTCCTTTTCAGGTTGACTCCAAAGACCAACCCCACTCAGCTGCTCTAAATGTGTGTGGGCCGGATTAGCATCGCAGAGAGTGCCTTGCAAACCACATCTGTTACCTGATCCTGCCTGCTGACACATCCATACATCTTCCAGGAGGGCTTTTCAGCCTCTCCTCACAACTGCTTCCAGTTTCTCTCTGGTCCTGATCAAGTTTTGCACAGCTGTGTGAGTCTTGCTTGGATCCCAATCTCCTCTCAGTGCCTCTCTGAGTGCATTGTGCATCTGGAGATTTGCCCAGCCTGATGCTACTGCCTCTGGGTTTGGGTGGGAAGGGGTTAAATCTGGTGGGTTTTTAGCACAATTCAGACAATGGACTTGTTGCTTCCTCCTGCCTAGTGAAGCAGTTTGCTGCTCATATGGGACCAGCACTCAGCTGACAAATAACCCCACTGACACCAGCACAGCTCGGCAGATTTATATCAGCTAAGGAGCCAGATTTCCAGGGAATGCTGTGGGCCTATCTGCTCACACAGGCTTTTGCTTCTCAGGTTGTCAGAAAGACACTGGGCTTAACCTTCACTGTTGGCTTGACCTTTTAAAGCCTGGTCCCAAGCACTGCTCCCCCCTACCTGAAGTGAGGGATCTGATCAAGCTTCTGCAGCCTGAGACCCTCCCTTGGTGCCTGAGCTCTTGCCCTCACCCCAGCCTGGGGATAACTGAGGCAGCTGCAAAGCTCATCTATGTTCAAAGGCATCCAGGGTGCGGGACTTGGCTGGGAAGACAGCTTAAGGTTGAATACTTGTGTTTTTTTCTTCTTGTTGCCATTAATATTTTGTCACACACAGTTATATGTGCAGGACTGGACGTGTCTCTTTAGTAGTTGTTATTTTTCAAAGACTGATAACGACAGGACAAAGAGCAATGGTTTTATACTAAAAGATATATAGATTGGACATTAAGAGAAAAAATTTTACTCAAAGGGTCATGAGGCCCTGGCACAGGTTTCCCAGAGAATTTGTGGATGCCCCATCCCTGGAAGTGATCGAGGCAAGGTTTTCTGGGACTCTGAACAACCTGGTCTACTGTGACGTGTCCTTGCCCATGGAAGGGGTTTGCCCCATGGAACTAGAGGATTTTTAAGGTCCCTTCCAGCCCAACCCCTTCTACAATTCTATGGACACATAGAGCTCCAGGGAAGACTACAAAAATGACCATTCGGTTTTGATTTCTTGTTCTTAATTTTCCAGCCCTGGAGACATCTGTAATAATAAATACTTGCTCTTGGTAAATCAAAGTAGACAAACAAAAAGTAGATACACCTCACAGTTACCAAAAACATTAAACATTTTTAAATAGCTTGTCTTGTACTATTTTTTAAATCTACTTTATATATCGTAATTGATGACTTTATAACTTGCAACTTGTTTAATGTGTCCCACTTGTTCAAGTGCTCAGACATTGAGTGATGCTGGAAGCCAAATGAACAGGAGCTGTATCCTGTTTACTGTCCTTGCAGTAATAGAAAGAGAACAGAAAAGTTCATCATTGAAAACAGTCCCTTACGGATTTAGTGACCCTGTGAAATGATGCTATTCATAAATCTATTAAACTCAATTTTCAAACCTGTTATTATAAACAACAAAAATCAGGTCTTGCTGTGTGCCTTTAGAGCATGCAACTAAATATCTCATTGTTTAGGCAGCAAGATGGATGAAGAAAGTCTAAATTCAGAACAATTACAGAGATAAATTAGCTAAAGTATATGGCACTGAACACAATTATATAATGCAAGGAGGTTTTGTGTAATTTCTGTTTCTAAACAGTGTGGTCTGAACCTTTCCTTTATTGCCAGCTCAAATATCAGCAGAGTATGAACAGGTTTCTAAATTCCAGCAAAGACTTACAACTAAAGCCCCTGGTTGTGCCTTCTGAAGCATGTCTAAAACTGTAGTCAGGTAAAATTTCCTACTGATCCATGAAATGCTAAATTATAAAGAGTACCATTTAGCTGCAACCACCTGTTTCAATTAATTCTCTTACATGTTTCATGCCTTGAAAGCTTTCGTCTTTCTCTTTAAGTCAATCTATCAAGGACCAGAGTTTTTGAGGTTTTTTGGGGGTTTTTTTTGGTTTTTTTTTTTTGGGGTTTTTTGTTTGTTTGTTTGTTTGTTTTTGTTTTTGTTTTTTTGTTTTAGCTGAAGCCCTACTATGCTTTCAGTAACAAGAGGTGAATTAAATAAACTTATAAAACATAGCATTCATGGGCATCCATCATTTGCAATGCATGTACACATAATTGTCAAGTAAGAGAAACAATGCTAAAAGATTTGGCAAGACAACAGCCAGCCTTGTGCTGTACTTGCTGGATATCTCATTCTGTTACACACTCAGGGAAAAAATACTCTCATAAGTTCATAAGTGGGGGAACAGAGCTGCTGGCTATAATCCCTGCTCTCCTGCTGGCCTGGCAGGCAGTATTGTACCTCCCAAACCATCTTGTGAATTTATGCTGAGATCTCTCTTTTCTTAGTGTGGGGCATCACCTTTGGCAAGAGCTCTTCTGCATAACACTGAGGTGGACAATAACCTGACACCAGAAAATCACACACAATTTTTCACATCCTTGATAAAACTGGAGCCACTCTATTGAGTGCTTCGTGACCAGCACCACACAGCATGGAAATAAGATGATACCTAGCTGAAATGCAAAGCAAATGCAATGAACTTTTGTCTCAAATACTTTCAAAATCCTCAGTTAGAACTTATTTCCTACCTATGGATCTTGCAGAATGTGAAGTCATCCTGCTCTTGTCAGTTAACCAGCACCCTCCCTGCACTGTAGGGTCTGTCACACATAACCTGTGATTCCTTAAGAAGACCTGCAGCTCCTTGAATTTCCAAACAGAGAGAAGGACAATTTTATGTCTTTAGAAGTGGATTTACAGGATCATTTATCTCACTTTGCATTATTTTTCAGGAAGAGCATAGTGGTGCATTGAAGAAGTGGATCAGCCTCACATTATCCCCAGGATGCTTTGGATTATCCTTTGGATTGTTCTATACCCAAACCTGATACACACCACAGACAATGCATATGACATTTATCCAGGAGAGCTTTTCCATAGAGCATGCTGAATCTATAAGTTCATAATTTAAAAGCTTGCAAAGAATCCCCTCTGCCACTCTCACCTTCTGTCATAACACCCACAACCATTTCACCTCTCCAAGAATTTCAGCCCAAATCTGTTGCACATCCTGCCTTCCCCTTAACACTAACATAACTTCAAAATGCCTGTTCCTTTTGCTCCAGAAGGAAAGAAGTCTCCTGCATGTCCTCTTGTAAAAGCAGCATGAATAAAATCTTAATTCAACACAAATCACCTAAAAGCAACACCCGTGTGAGAAGATCTTTGGTTTTGCCTGGTTTGGGTTCAGTTTCAAGTAGTACAATGATTTTCTTTAGTCTAATCAAATGAAATATACTTCCATTGGTTGTAAAGTATTTTATAATATTGTGTTTAAACTGTTGTAGAAAAGAAAAATTTTGCTTCATGACACTATGAGGGAAGATTGTGCACAACAGCTTTTAAAATAGTTCCAACTGGAATAGATATTTCCCATCCACAATGAAAAGGCTTAGGGGGGAGATCTTAACTAAGACTTTGATGTTTGTATGTTTATTTGGGTTTTCTTTATGCTGAGAGTTTTTGTGAGACACTTGAAACAAATATTTTATGACTGAATGTCTTATTTAATTTCAATAATAGATTCAAAGGTTTTTTCAATGCTTTCCTGAGAGTAACAAAATGATAGCAGTTTTAGAAATGTATATGATAACTATTGCAAATGAATTTGTCAGTAGCTCCACCTTGAAATTTCCCTTTTTTTTGTCGGGGAAAAAACCCACAAAAAACTGTCAAAACCTCTAAATCTGTTTCCACCATGTGAGCCATTATGTAAATACGTGGTTTTCATGTCAGGTTTTGGGGAGAAAGATCTTCTGGGACGGTTCTTGTTCTATTGACAGAATTTGAGGTACAAATGCTTCAAAATACTGAAAACTATCTCAAAATATGAACAGGAAAATATTTTTAAAATGTATAATAATATTTGAAAAAAATGGCAGAGATTAATCAATGTTGTAAATCCTGAGACACTGATATTTTCCTATCAAAATTTTAAACTTAAGGCCTTTGTGTGCAGAAAATGTGTCCTGAAACTGCTCAGTAACACACCAAGGTTTTCATTATTCTACTTGCCATCCTGTACCAAGATGCTGGAATTATTATATATATATATATATATATATATATTCCTATATTTTTAATTCAACGTGAGATTTTTTTTCAGAATTCTTGGTCAAACTCAGCTCAAGTTCAAATATGAGGGAGCTTCAGTGATGATTTTGCTACAAAAAGAAAGGCCAATGCCTCATAATGTTTTGCTCCTAGTGGGCAATCACAGGATAAATTGCTGAGTCTAAAAACCCCTTGGCTTTAGCATGATACTGGACTAAAGCTGAACATTAGATTTACGTGAGCATTATTAACCTTTCCGTCCCTGCTGAAATCTGAGGGCTGTAGGAGAAGATTTCAGCCTTGTTTCAACCTGTAAAGCTCTATCAAAGCACTTTGCAGATACTAAAAGGTACTCTGTTTAAAATATGTTCAGGCCTTACTGAAGTGGTATTATTTGCCTAGAAAATGCATTGGTGCACCCAAAAAATTATATCAAGAATTAGCTCTTTGTATTGTAATGAGGCTGAAGATTCTGCTTTAATGACTCCTAATACAACTGAAGAATTTAGCAAGAAGATCAAGGAAATAAACCTTTATTTCTTTTTTTTTTTTCCTGCAATATTTCAAGGAAACAGATCCTGCAGCTCAAGAAGGGTTGATCACAGTGCTACAGGAGCCACCACTAGTATAACAAGACCAATTAGAATAATAGAATTTTTTAGGTTGGATACAACTTTTAAGGTCATTAAGCCCAAACATTGACCCAGCACTGCCAAGTCCACCACTAAACCCTGTAAATCACTCTAGAGGTTCATACAGTCAATAGAGAGAAATGCACTTTGAGGTTTCAGTTCATCTCATCTTAGCACTGCTCTCTTCCAACCAAAATTATACACACCTGTGGAGTTCAAGTAATACTTAGATTTCAGTCGCTCACTTTAAGTACCAGTCTTTATTTATTGCTTTCACACTTATTTTTCCACACATTTCTCCCTGGCTTCAGCCAACCATAACAGCAGCTAGCCTTGTAGAAACAGATATGTGGAACTCAATACAGGAAGAAACCAACAGGTATCCAAGCAAATAATTCTGCCTTTTGATGCACATGTTTCTCTCTCCATTGCAATCTGGGGATGGGTGGCTCTCCTGGGTAGATATATTCAAATTAACATCATTCCAACTGTGTCTCCATAGGAGCCAGGACTTTCTGTGAGGTGTCAGTCCTGCCAGACATGGGGTGTGTAAGCTGGGGGAGCTGTGTCTCCTGAGTTCCACAGTCTCAGATCAAATCTCACTTGGAGATGTCATCATCATGACAGTTTTGAGTGTGTTTTTCTATTGTTGAACATTTTTGAAAGATGTCACTTTTAAATGACAATTCAAATCTAAATGGATTGGAGAGGGAATAAATTCTGAGGTGCTTATCCACCTGGAGGAAAAATAAAAACAGGAAGTCATTTATCAGCTCTGATTTACAAGCAGGATCTCTGTGGAGGCACATGACTGCAGTCCTGATTAAAATATCTAATTTCTAGAGAAATTATTCTATTGTTCAGTATTTTCCTGTGGATCAGTCTGACTGTTACATGGCTTATATATCTAAGTCCAAATTTTGGGGTTTGCTTTTCAAATGAGTTAAATCAAAATATAGATTCTGCAGCACTTTGAAACACAGGCACCAGCATTTTATTCTTCCTACATGTCAGACCCTAAAGAGTCCCCATGCTGCTCATCCTCAAAAGAGGATAGAGGTATTTCATTTTATTCCGTGGAATGTCTCTTCTCTATTTTGAACTCAGACAGCATTAATTCATATCCTGGCCTCCAACAAGCTGCAACCTGACTAGAAAGAGTGAGATTAGCTTTCAGAAAACTTTCCAGGCTAAGGATAATATAGATATTTCATGTGTCACTCTCTTATCCTTATCACAGAGATCTATATAAATGACTTTCTGGCATTCCTCTACTTATCTGTTACACAGCATTACAGATCTGTAAGATTACACGTTCTGTGGGCTCTGAGATTCTCTCTTGAATCCAGATATTCAGCATTGTTTTCACCACACTTGGACTTTGTTCCACTTTTAGTAGCAGCATGAAGTCAGTCACATTTAAATCAGATGAAAACCTGAATTTTTCATATTAATTAAAGTTCAATAGATTCCTTATAAAGAATAGATGAAAGGAGCAGCAGTGACATGGGAGTCATGTAGGCCGGATTTTCTGCAGATTAGCTAAAGCTGGTATGAACTTCCTCCCCAGCTTTCTCAAATATTTCCTGATTTTTTGAAGAGATTGACAAATAAGGTTTTGCATAATAGCACAGAAGCAATTTTCTCATCATTTCCACAATGTAAAGAAGAGAGAAAATTAAAAAACTAAATAAAATAAAAGATTGACATGAAAAAACCCCAGGACTGCCTCTCCAAAGTGCAGGTTTTTTAAATGTTGTTAAATGCACAGGACCCTGATCTTCCTCCATGGTAATTCCCCCAGTCACACTGGGTTACAATGGTGATAAATTTATCTTTGGCATGTTCAGGGATAGATTCCTGGGAAAAGAACTAGTAGAGTCTCTTAAAACTGTGGATTTTTGGAAACTGATCAAATTGATTATGTACAAAAGAAAATTCCCTCCATTTTTAAGGTAATGGACTATATTATCACAGAATCACAGAATAATTTGGGTTGGAAGCAGCCATTAAAGGGACACCTTCCACTATGCCAGGTTTCTCAGAGCCAACCCTGTCCAACCTTGGACACTTCCAGGGATGGGGCAGCCACAGCTTCTCTGCCCCTGTGTGTTATCACCCTCATTGTGAACAATTTCATCCTTATGTCTAGTCTGAACCTCTTTTGGTTGAATGTCATTATCCCCTGTCCTTTCACTACAGGCCTTGCTAAAAGATTTGTCACCATCTCTCTTACAAGCCCCTCTGAAATGCTGAAAGGCTGCAACAAAGCCTTCTGGAAATTTCTCTTCTCCAGGCTGAACAATCCCAGCTTTTTCAGCTTTTATTCATGGGAGAGATGGTTCAGCCAGATGATTGCTGTGTCCCTCCTCTAGTCCTGCACCAGCCAAACTACTCTTAATCACAAATGTTGCAGATTCTTATAATGTTTTTCTGCTGGTGAAGAACCTCTTGATAAAACATCGCATTTATTCTCAGTCTCCTTGAGTCTTCAGAAGAGATTTAGTTATACCACAGAAATAAGTCAAAGTGAGTTTTTAAAGTGAGTTTTTAAAGTGAGTAATTTAAAAGTGGAAATTGTGAAAGTGTTTTATTTTTATTTAGAAAATAGGTAAATAAATAAATGGGTTAACAGGTATATTAATGACACATTGTTCAGCCTGCCTTTTAATAAATTCTGTTTTAAACAAACCACTCGTTACTATTTACGGAACTTTTTGCTTGTGGACTTCACCACCTTTTTCTAATTAAAATTTGTAAAAATACTGATAGTATAGGTAGCAATTCTATATTTTTCTGAGAGAGACCAGTCCATGCAAGTTAATATTGCAGAGGGTTGTTTTTTTTTTTTCTCACTTGGGTTTGTTTGGGTCTTCCCCTTGGTACAAATTCTCTAAGCCATAAGTGTAGGCTTGATTTGACTACATTTTGGATAACAGTCTCTAAAGGGGTCAACCCAAGACAGGTATACCCTACAAGCCTTTGACTTGGAGTTCTCTTGTAGCCAGGGAGACAGCAAGAGTGGCTAGTATGAAATTCAAAGTATGAGTAGGGAAACTCCTTCTGACTTTCTCCTTTGCAAGGGGAGAGGTGGGATTTAGGATGTGAGTCTGTTCTGAGCAAGAGAGAGGATGTCCTTCATTGTGTATCTGACAGAGTATTTCTGACACATATAAGAAAATCTTTCCATTTTCAAGGAGGAACAGCATTGCTCCCCTCACTCACAGATGCTGTGAACAGTGAACTTGCTCTTTCCTCAGCCAGCCCTCAGAGAACAGCAGCTCCACTCTTACAGCCTGGGTCACCTAGAAGCCTCCCAAGGCTCCTCTAGAGGCAAAGACAGTTTCCTCAGTTAGCCAGGATGGCTCTGAAATGTGGAGACCCACGTTTGGGATACAGGGCACTGAATCTCCAGGTGGTTTAGTGAGCAGTGTCTCACAGGTCCATCAAATCAGGCCATGGATCAGTGGTGTCCCTGCATGAGACAGGAGAAGAAACCTCTCCTACTGCAACATCTACAGCCATAGAGAACCTACTCTATTTCTTTAGTCTGTACAGCCATACACATCCCAATGTGACATTTAAAAAGTAACCCTGACTATTAGCCAAGCAGCCAGTAACACAGGGAAGTTTCTAAATAGATTAACTCCTTTCTCCATCTCTGCAAGAGCCTGCACTCTGACTTTTTGACAAATAGCAAGGCTGGAGTTGATTCTAAACCTGTATTCCTGCACAGGGATCAGTGAGAGAACATCCATTAGAGGTTGGTTTATCATTTATTATCTCCCTTCCACTAAAGCTGTTCTTGAGGGACTCAGCAGCATGGTCCAACTGGTCTAGTATGATGGGGAGCATGAAGAGGAGTTCTCAGTAGGAGGCTGATCTATTAGTGCTCCCTGTACCCAAACAGAGCACCAAAACCACCTTTCAGATCAAAGCTCTGTTTTGAGAGGGAAACTTCTTGTTTCACACTGACTTAAGCATCTAAAAATTTTAAACCAGAGAAGGTTGTAGTAAAGACTGAGGCTAAACTTTCATCTTCTACGTGACAGAAATCTGCACATCCCAGCACAAGATGGCTTTGTACCATTTCCAAAGTAATTTTCTGTCTGGGACACATGGACTGAAAGCATCTCTGAGCCATTCCATCTTGCTGAAGTGTCCTGAAAGTACAACACTTTCAGAGGGTGTGCTGAGAAGCAAGAGATTTCTGGAAAGCTGGAAGGTAACCCTCAGCAGCAGCAAGCTTCCAGAGCATGATAGTCTGATCTATTGCTGTAGGTAATCCACTTTGCCTGGGATTTGTCCCTAACATGAGGGAAATGTGTGTGTGTCTTTGGTCCTTGAGTGTGAGCATCCACAAACATCCTAAAATGAAAGAGTCGGGCCTCTCAGTAATTTTGGGGAATGTACAGATCCACAAGAGCACAGGGCCACTTAAAGGACTTATGGAAATTTTGGGGATTCCTTTGAGGATTTCACATTACAGTGAACCATAGCTCAGTTGGTCCCTATATGCCTCACTCCTTCTCCTGCCAGGGCAATTGAGACTTTGCATGTGCAGCCAAGGGGAAACAGAACACGGACCATTGGGAATTTCTTACTCTGCCTCCTGGAAGAAGGCTCAGCTCCTCAAGAAGCATTCAGCAACCCCCTTCTAACTGAAAGTCTTTCGAAGATGGAGGTATAAGTACTCCCAGACTTCATTCTACAACAGAAAAAGGCAAATGAGCCTTCAACTATTGTTATCTACTAAAACAATATTTACAGACACTGTAAATAAGTAGGAGTGTATGAGATTTTGGAGGAATTTGATAAGAACTGTGCTGAGTTTGGCTGTGGTAGAATTAGTTTCTTCCATAGTAGCTGGTATGGGGATATGATTTGGATTTGTGCTGGAAATAGTGTTGATAATTCAGGGATGTCTTTGTTATTGCTGGGCAGGGCTTACATGGAGTCAAGGCCCTCACTGTTTCTCCACCCACTTGTCTTTTTCTTGTCACTTACACTGAAATCTGTCTCCAGGGTTCTAAATGATGTGTAGTGCAAAACAAATTTGAAAGTTGCTGGGAGGTATCTAGCAGATACTGCAGGAGTCAGGTCAGGCCTTAACATCTTCATTTTGGTCCAGGGGAAAAGAGCTAACAGAATACTAATGAAAGTTGCAGATGGTGCTAGAATCAGTAAAGGTTATCAACCCCACTGAAATAATGCAAGAGGACCTGAATAGGTTAGGAATCTGGGCTTAAAGCAAAATTCTGTTTAGCCTAGAAAATTGCAAGCTAATCCCACCAGAGAAAAAATAATTAATGTTGAGTAGCAAAGGGAGGAAGGTAAAAAGAGCCTGAAATGCAGAGTTATTGAAAGAGATCTGAGGTGAGAGAAAACTTTTAAGTTAGAGATAAATTTGCAGTATGAAGCAGAAAGAAAAAAAAAATATTGTTCAGTTAAAGATTTAGGCAAAATTCACGAGTGTCATAAAACAAGATGAAATGCTGGAGTTTTGTGCATGGCAATATCTGGCAGAGCATCTCTAAATGAAAGCAACTCAGTACCAGAGGGCAAAGTACAAGGAGAGATTTTTTTTTTTTTTTTCCTGCCCTTCAGGGATAATTGTTTTCTGAGGACCCAATAAAGAAGTTGTTGAATAAATCTTGTAAAAGAGAGCTTGAATAAGTGATGTGAATGTTCGGACGTCACTCCAGAAACAAATATTTTCCTCTTTTACTCATACTTCCATTGTAGTTGGCCAAAGAGAATAAGATGAATTTTGAGAGATCAGAATCAAGATCCAGTAGTCAGTGTGGCAGCCACATGTAGAGAAAACATTATTTTTAGCACTTTAGGCATTTGAAGAAGGAACAGGCAATTTTAGAGTTGTGCAATAATAAACTTTGGTAAAATTGGAAAGAAAACTACATAGTATAGCAAATCTTCCTCACTTGTCTCTTGTGCCATTTCCTACTGACTTGAGCTTTCACATTAGATAAAACATGATTTCTAGGAAAGTTTTGTTTCAAACTCATCCAGTCTCCTGAAGGGGATCCCTCCAATGTTTTCATTCAGATAGGGAGTTTTTTTGGTCAAGTCACATTAGTCAAATTAATATTAGTGATCACTACATATGACTGAAGATCAGCCTTAGTTGATGACTTTGTTATTTACTGCTCCACCTGGACAGCTTTGGAAATAAAACAGTAGTACTGCATTCCAAGGAAATGTGCTTTGTGTTCAGAGATCCATCCTTTTTCCTGTCCCTGACTTTCTTCTCCTGTATAGAAAAGTTATTTAGTATCTTTAAGACTTCCCTTACACATTGATAACATGGATATAGTACTACGCATTTATAAAAACTGATGTCAGTATGTGAAATCTTCTGAATGCAAAAGAGATTTTATATAATAAAATATTATATACATTACTGATGTTGCATTTAAACTTATATATATTATTTTGTTTAGTTAAACAAGTGATATTTGTTTCCAAATGATCTTAATTCTGAATTGATAGTTTTTCATTTAATATTTCACAGTCCAGAAGACTTTCCCAATAAATAAAAAATTTCAGATTCATCAAAATTTACCCCTAATTTTTGTACTTGTCTTTTTCCCCTCTGACAAATCCAGGTTCTACCATTTCAGTGAGAGATTCCTATTTTATGTACAGCACTTAAGAATGATTACTGACTTTCATTTGTAAGGCCACATCTTAAAAAAACATAAATCTATCTTCAGTGCTGTGATAACTAATTGAATTTCCTAAACTGAACCATTATTCAATTGTTATTATGAATTGTTATTCAAAACAAATACAGTTAAAACAAAAATCACTTGCTGCTTTTAAAACCAAAGCAGGTTTGGTTAAAACCCAAATCTATATGCTTCATTACCTATGATAAATGCAACATAGAAATCCCTAATCTTGCACTCATAACATAAAAAATGAACTATAGACCACTAGTGCAGTTGTACCTGGAAATGTCTGTCCTGAAGGTATTTGTTCTTTCTGCTGCATGGCAAATGGTCATTTAACACTGCATAAAAGGGGCAGGGATTTCTAATGTCACAGGAATGAGGCAAATTGATCTCTGGGTCTCACACTTGCCATCAGGAAAATCCCATTCCGCCTCCGCTTCACCAGACAGCGAAAGGATCTGGGATGGGAGCTGGAACCTTGTGAGATTTAAAAATACAAGTTGTTCAGGCAGGCACTTGGTGTTTGGCACATATTTTCAACCAAGCCCTGAGGAGGAGACCACCTCTGGAAGACAATTCCTGCAGGGAGGCACAGGTGTGAGCTCTGGACCCGGGAAGGTGCCGGCAGCACAGCAGAGACACTGCAGCCTGTGAAGTGACAGCTAGGGTGCACTGACACACAAGTGCCTGGCAACTGCTCTAATTTATTGCAGTGGCTGTTTCGGCTCTCTGTGAAGCCTAAAATAATCTATGAGCATTTCACATTTTAATGGTATTCATGTTGAGGGCCTCTGTGTGACTGCAGCTATATGATAACATATGCCCCAATCGGATCTGCCCTTTGTGTACGAGATGACACAATTTGTGCACAGCTAGCCATGAGGGAGATGGAGATTATCCATTTCCAGTGCAGGCAATGCTGGGTCTTCCAGCCTCTCATATACACCAAAGAGACAAATATTTTCCTTTTTAAGAGCATTTACACCCTCAGAGCTCAACAGATGGAATGTTCTTGCCCTTCAAGGCAAAGCTCTGCTGTCAGAAGAGACACAGAGGACCAAGTAAGTAGCAGGCGCAGAAAGTAGTTAAGAATTTAATGGGATTTGGCTGATTATTATGTTTTCTTTTATTAAAATTAACTCGTATTTTCAATAACACCAAGGACCTCAAACAAGGGACAACATTAGGAACCTGTAAAGTTCCTAGCAAAGAAAAATATTGTTCAAGAACATAACTGCTTATGGAAACTGAGAGCTTTAAAAAGTTAGGAGAAACTACAGTTAAGATCACTTTATTGATTCATTCCATCCTCTGAAACTGTGGTGTCCAGTGCTACATAGTCACATATCCTTCACTGCACAACTTATCTTTATCCATCCAGCCTGTTTCTGACTGTGTAGCCCCATGTCTGTACCAATCTCTCTGACTGACTGCTCATGCCTGACTTCCAGGTAAGAAGTCCTACATAACCAATCCATTCTCCTCTGCAGAAGCATCTCACTTTTAGTTCTCTTTTTCCAGGCATTTTTTTCCTCCTATATCTTTCTGCCCACCTGAATACATTTCCAGATTTGCTCTCCTAATATATTGCCTCTTTTCCATCCTTGCTTCCCTTGTTTTTAGTTTCAGAGCCTTTTCTAAGCACAGTTTAAGTGCTCATGGCCATATCCATGGTGGTGAATGAAATGGGTGTCAGTCTTGAGACCAAAAGGCATTGCAAAAGTCCATATGAGAATCAGAGAACATTTTGGATTGGAAGTGACCTTAAAGGTCATCCAATTCCAACCCTGCTGCTACAAACTGGGACACATTCCACTAGCTCAGGTTGCTCAAAGCCCCTTCCAACCTGGTCTTGAACACTTCCAGTGAATGGCCATCCACATGTCCTCTTGGTCTAAACTTTCTTTCCTGAGCTCCCCAAATTAAGGAACATCCAGTAATTCCAATCATGCTGTACCATCACCTAAACAACGTGGGATATATCTTGCCTATCCTGTTACTGCTTTCTTCAGATGAGCCCTCATTTTTGTAATTTTATGGATGTATTTTTTTGTTGTCCCTGACATAATTGTCACCCCTATAGACAAATTTCAGGTCCCTGCCTGAATCTTGTCAGAAAAACAATCTTTACAGACCTCCCAAAAGAAAATGCAGCTGTCATCTCAGGATGCTTTTGCCCTAGCCTGGTTCTCCACTAAAACTGGGCTGATTTGACAGAAGGTTTCCGGCAATCAAAGCAGAGAAAATTTTAATCCCGGAATGCAGTGTGATAAAAAGCCATAAGCAGCTGAAAACAGGGCTATATAAAAGGAAACATCATGAAACTTTGACAAGCACTGTTCCTAGCCCTGCAAATAATACCTCTTTGACTGGTCTGATATTCCTTGATCCTCTTGTAAAGATTGTGAAAGATAAAGAAGATTTCACCGGCAGGCTCAACAAATACCAAATCTTGTCTTTGTCTGCATATTTGCATATTTCTCACCTCTTAAGTTTTGAGCTCGAAAGCTAAATGGTGTTCACTCAAGGAGCTGACAACCTCCACTTCCCGAATTTCTCCTGGATTGCTCCCAGATCCTTTCAGTGAGGTGCAGACACACAGGTCAGGTGTGAGGGCACATGTCAGGATTTGCTGAGCACATTTAGGGAAGCTGCCAAAATGTTTGGAGTGTTTTGGCAGCAGAAGAAACAGCTGGTCCCATCAAAGTGATCACATTCTTGGACATTAATTTAGTGTCTGAGAGGACTGAGTGATGCTTGCCAGGGAATAGGCTTCATAATCCTAAAGGGTTAGAGACCCCAAGATTACAGCCTAGTAAAGGTGTGGTTAAAGCAGGTGCAACTTCTTTGTTAACAGGTTGTTTGAACCTTGGAGAAAAGTGTATTTAGGCAACACATGGTGCCTGAATTGACAAGTTCTTTCAATTAGAGAAGCTATAGATAGATTGGCATCAGAAGGCATTGGACTCTGAACATTGGGAGCCATTTTTATGCAGTCTCAGTGAAAAGCAACGGGTCAGTGCTGGTGCAAGAATGAATTATTTATCAGCGTGTGCTGTGAAAATCCACTTGAATGAGTCTGGAAGCTGTTCTTCTAGGGAGAACATGTTGGAGGTATATGGAGATAGGTATCAGAAAAAAAATTTAAAATATGGTTTGTGGTAACATCAGTTAAAATATTTAGGGCCTTTTGCTGTCTGATTTATTGTGGCATTTCCTATAACACAAGATAAGCAGTTCCTGTAGTTTTGGCCTTGACCACCTCAGTATGGCCCTAGCATATGCCTTTTCCATTTTTGTACCCAGTCTATAACAATGAGAAATATCCAAATAACTCCTGAGCCCTTTAATGAGTCCCTTTCTGCTCAGAGGCTGTAAAGAAGAAAATACAGGAGTCAGTTATGAACACATGAACTTAATGTTGGTAATGAGAGTGTGGTTATCTCTTCTTTTCCTATTTACACCACCGTGGAAAACATCCCCTTTCACCTTGGAGCCAAGGCTGTTATTGCAACATTACTAAATTGCTGAGCAATTTTCTTTCTCTGCTTAGCTATTATTTCCATTGAATCATCAGTTACCACCCATTGAATGAAACCAAACATCAAAGCAAACCCCAAAACACATTATGAATAAGTTAGCACCCTTATTTTCCACATTATTTTTTTCCGTGAAAAGAGAAGGAATTTATACACAGCATCTGTCTGTCTTTCTTGTCTTAGGGCTTTACTTTCACACCACAAACTATTCTGAAGAAATGAACATTTGGAAGGCTAACACACAGGGATGGATTAATTTATCAAAGCATTAAACTCTGTAGAGGTTTCTTTTTTAAGTCAGCTGCCATTGATTGCAAGACAACAGGATGTACCGAGGGGACAGAAACACAGGTATGAAAAATGGATTCAACCCAAGGCAAGGCAACAGGGAAGGACTAAGATGTGTAACTGTCATTTATTAAATCACATAAACTGCAGAATCTTTTCTTCCTGGAGAAGAAATTTTGGTAAGCAAAACTGCATGGTATAAAATCATGATCTTTTAATGGAAATTGTAGCAAGCTGTTTTTTTCAGCTGGGAAAAAAAAATGAAATTGAGTGATTGTTATCCATGAGGCAATCAAAAGTTTAAAACTGTAGTTTCCACTTTACCAAACCATTTTTATGGGCTGGATTTGTCTGGGGAAGGGAGAAGTCTCCTTTTTTTTCTTTTCCCAGCATCAGTGATTAACATATATAGGTCACCACATCAGATGTAGAAATCCTCCAACAACACACTATTTCTGAAATAATTCACTGCATTCAAAGACCCCACAGAACTGCACACAATGTACTCCATTAACAGCAGGTGCTGTACAGAAAAGCTCTTTAAAAGAGCTTTTAATTACAGTATATCTTTGTTTAGAAGCCACCTCCAACTACCTTTTCCTTGCGAGCTGCAGAGGAAAGCAATTAAATGTATGAGAAAACCACCCTGAATTTAAAGCTGCAGGAGAGAGCAATTAGTGTAAAGGAGGGTTTAGCTGGTACACAAAGAAATACGGTACTGAAGCCAGTGGAGGCTGGGCATTACTTTGACATAATTAATACACGGTGTAAATCTTAAGATGTGCAACTACTCCAAGTTGAAAGTCATAGCTGGCTGTATGGCCCATGTTTATTCCCAAGTCTCCCTCTAACAATGGAGTTTACACAAAATCACGTCTATGTCTCTCATCTGTATAATTCACACCTTCTAATAATTCCCTTTACAGAGGTGAAGGGTTTTAGTAGAGCTGAGTGAGCAGGAAGACACAGGGATTTATTTATTTAAGTGAGGTCACTTGAATAGATCTGGCTACAAAGAAAGGCTTTACTAGATGAAGAAAGGGGTCATTTGGGTCTCATTTGGTATTTTTAATTTACAAGTTTTGTTTTTAATACTGGAACTAATCTCACACTAAAACCTCTTCCTCAACCCCTTTCTCATCATGGTATAGCAGAGTCCTTTTAGCCATAGTACAAAAAGGAGTTTAAAGATTTGGTGGATTGTTTGGTTCTGGATATTGGGTTTTTTAAATAAATAAAATTTACAAAATGGTTTCTGTGTTTTTTAGGAGCTAATCTTTGATGATCAATGACATCAANGTGTAAAAAAAAAAAAAAAAAAATGTAAGAAAAAAAAAAAAAAAAAAAAAAAAAAAAAAAAAAAAAAAAGAAGCAACACCAACAACAAAGAAACAAAAGAAATCATCAATAACTCCACTGAAGTTAAAGGAAAAATGTTCCTTACTAAAACAACACCAGAAAATACTTCATTTGATGGCATTTTGTAGAGGATACAAAGGTTAATTAGATACTTTCCATAGCATTATATAGCAGGAAACCTCTGTTAATTACTGCTTCTCTTACATGACTGATTCACTAAAAACTGACTACAGAACCACGAATTAAAAAAAAAAAAAAAAATTATCTTTCCCATTTCAAAACAAACTATTCCAGGTTCTAGAAACTGTGTCCTCTGAGTGCCTGTTTTTCTGCATAATACCTAATTTGCTTTCATAATCCAAAGCTTATGACCCTTTATCAAAATTAGATATTAACAGAGACACTGAATGGTTAATTTTAACATACAGCATAACTAAAACCCTAAAACGAATGGAACTTCCACCAACTCCTCAACACCTCAACATTTGTTCCTGTGTTTTCTCATGTCCTACATTACAGGAGAAAAGGTTGATATTAATGGCTTATTTTACCACTGTTTTTATTTCAACTTAATATCGTAAGCGAGGTGTTTCTATAAATGTTTGAATTTATGAGCTTTTGTGAGTTTTCTCAACCAATTAGTCAAATTTCTGCCTTGAAGGTATCCCCTTGCTAAATCCAGCATTTTTGGGTTTTGTTATTTAGTGCACTACTATATTCCTTTAAAGGCGAAGTTCAATTATTTCTCTTTTGAAGGTCTCAGTGCCTTGCTTAAAATGCCAAGTGCATTAAAAACAGTTCTTCCTTGACTTTTGCAGGGAGATATAGAAGGATAATAAGTTTGTTGGATTTAATGGAATTTTGAAATTGATCATATGTGTGTGCACATGTGCATGAAGATACCAAAATAAGGATTAAATGCTGTCAAATCATCAAAAAACTTGGGTTTTTAATCTTTTTCCATTTTTATTTCTTAACAAGGAACAAAAAGAAGGAACACTTTGTGGTTGAAACAAAGGATAGGGAGGCGGGAGACACTGAATTTGGACAAAAACTTATACTAACATAATTTACAAGCACAGAAATAGGTCTTTAAAACCATACAAGTGTAAAGGAGAACAAATTATACTGGAAAAAAAAGCAGCATTTTTGCTCTTACTACTTGGGGAATCTACTCTGGCCTCTCTTCTGAATTACATTCACTGTCTTTATATATTTTTATTTAAATTTGGAAGGTAACTCTCTATGCTGTCTTTTTCCTCTGTGCTGATACTGAATCCACAGGGGGTGGCAAAAGTTTTTGCAGACAGCCCAAGTCTGCTATGAGATCTTTGTGAACTTTGCAAATAGATGGTTCTTGGCCATGACAATTTATTCCTCATGTCTGGAATGGCGGGAGATTCCTGCCAAGAGTGGAAATGGCTTCAGGTCATCCCCTGTTAGAAGAGTCTGGAGACTTTAAAAGAGAAGAAAAACAACTTTAAATTCAGCTGTGGTACCTGTTTATTGTGGCTGGATGTTCATGAGAAGGAGCTTTAGAAGGCTGCAGGGTGGACCCTACACCTTGAGCCCTGTAGTGCAACTCCTGGTCATAGGAATCACCTTATGGGATCTACTTTGGCTAGGAAAGGCTGCAGGAGGATGTTTCTGCAGGGGTTTTAAAAATCTGTTTAAGAGCCAATTGTCTATGGTAGGCATGTTCAGCACACGTGTATATCTTCCAGAGCAAACCTTGAGTAAAAACTGAGATTAATTCAATTAAGTTTAAACATTTCAGCTTTCTTATATTATGGTTACACACATAAATAGAGCAATAACTGAATACAAATGTTGCATATTTACTCTGGCGTGATCCAAGCAATTACTACTAAAGTATTAGGGAAAAGCATCATTTCATTCTTTTAATTTTATTTTATAATTAGGCAGGAGCCATATTTTGGTGAATAAATTTACATTTAGAAGTTATATATTATGCTTATCTTTTTTTTTTTCCTTTGGAGAGGATGATTTTAGCCCTGTTACTACAAGCCTGCTAACAACAATTAAAATAGCTATTAAAAATGGCATTTATAGCTTTTGTACTTGTTTTTCTTGTTAGTTTTCATCAGACACTTTGCACTCATATGATGTATGCAGTCTGCTAATAGTCAGGAGCACAGATTGTCAAAAATGGTTCCAAACATCTGGTTAAAGCCAGCTTTTTATGTACTGGGATTATTAGTTCGTCCTTTGCACACAAGTGTTGTGCTGGTTGCTCATTATGCCTCTGACTTCTCTTTACTTTTTGTTCCCAAAAATGATTTGAAAGAGTTTAGAAGGAAAACTTAAAAGCAGAGCAAAAACAATGCTGGCAAGTTTTTTGAGTGCCAGAGTTTTAACTGCCTTCTGTTGAAGTATTTTCCTGACTTTCCATTCAAATAAGAATTTTTGTTCAAGGTGTTACAGGGAGGGTTGATTGCATCCCTGCAAAATGCAACACAATAAATGTGTGTGTATATTCTCCATATCCCATACTATTAAAATCAATCTGTTCAGGTTAGTTTCCATTCTGAGGAGAGCTGAGAAACACAACCACCAGTTTCCGTCACGTGCCGCACCGCATCAATTAAAAATAAATTAAATTTCATGCAAAGAACCTAACTTAAAAATCTCAGCAAACAACAACAGAACCTTTTCACTAATGATTTTCAGTCATCAGAAGTAGAGAGAGACTCAGACAGCAGACAGCATGGTCCCAGCATGCTTTTTGCCTTTTTTTTTGTTTGCACAGTAGCTGTCAGTTGCAGCCCTGCAGGTAGTAGAACCCAGTGGGAAGAGGGGCGGGACAGAGCGATGCTGCCTGAACTGACAGCAAATTTAAATTACTGAGCTTTCTTTTGCTTTTTTTCTTTCTTTGAGTGCCCTTTCCTTTTTTTTTTTCTCTTTATTTTTTTTGGTATTTTTCTACTCTGCGACAAACTGAAAAGATTCGAGCACACACTAATTTAACAACCCTGCTTCGTCGTCTTCTTTTTTTTTCCCCTTCTGCTTCCAGGATAATTAAAAGAGAAACCTGTAAAGACAACGTTCCTTCAAGCAAGTTGGTGCTGTAACGTGCTGGTAAGATGAATTTAATTTATTTTTTTTCCTTTCCTCATCTTTTCTTTTCCTTTTTTGGAGCTGAAAGCTTTTGTATATCTAACGCAGTCATAAGTGTGGTTCCCCTGCTGTGGAGGGTTAGGATGTAATGAAAAGGTGTAACGGCTTGATATGTGACCTTCTCCTATTACTTAAAATGGGTAATAACAGCTTTCCTGTCTGTCCTCATGATGCTTTTCTCTCTATGAACTGACTATTTGCTCAACAGAAGAGATGCTGTGATTGTCGCACTATGACAATGAGGATTTGATTGTTTTTTGGTTACTGTTCCATGCTCCTATCAGAACAGATACTTGAGTTGGGGGGTTTGTGTTTGTGATTTTTTTTTTTTTCACTCTGAATGTTGCCTGAAGCGCTGATACGAGAGGGGGGTGGAGATGGGGGTGGAGGAGATGGTCTTGGGTATCATCCTGCCTGTTCAGCTGTTTACTAGGTAGGGAAGTGCAACACTGAAACTTTTTTAAAAAATAAATAAATATTTTTCCGCTTGCATCAAGTGGGGTCAGGGTATCCAGGATTTATTGTTGTCCGATGCTGGGTAAAGTTCTTGCTCTCCCTTGTGTTTTTCCTCTGGAGAAGGGGGGAAGGGGTGTTCCACTCCATACCTTGTCATACCATTGTAGTAGCTAATTGCAAGGAGCTGACAAAGTTTAGGATGAAATACCAGGCGTTGCTTTTGTAAGGAATGAGTTTGATGCTGTGGATCACCTCCTATGAATACCAGCCTGCCAGATATAATCAGATCTGTATTATACACATTACATTCCTGACTTGCAAGCCCCCTGATTTCCAAGGTCTCCTTCCTAGTCGTTTTCTGGTACTAGCACATTATCTTTTAGCAAATGAGATGTGTTTTGCTTTTGCTTTGTGTTTAAGCTTACAAAACTTATAAGGTGCTGTGGTTTTCTCAGGCTTTCTGAACGTAGTTTTGCCAAGTAATAAATACTACATCTACTGAAATCAACAGGAAGGCTGAGCTTGTCCTGTATTTAAGAGCAAATTGCTGAGTACTGGCAGGACTCTTACGATTGCTGAACTATCTCTGTTTTCTCAACTGCCATTAATTCATGTTGCACTTTAGGTTGGATCCTGTGGCTTTTACTGTAGTATTCAGAGTAAACACTATTCTCACACTTAGTTACTGTTTTGTGGCCATGCTGATGAAAACTTTTTGAACATAGGATGGGGATTTTAGAAGAAATTGAACTGATTTAGAAAACCAGTGTGATTTAGTCCTCTATCTTCTTGAAAACTCTTTTCCCCTTTTTTTGTTTAAAGAGGCATCCTGAAAGTAAAAATCTGCATATTGATACATAAGTCTTTCCAGACTCAAAGGTTTGTTTTGCCAAATGCATAATGTGATATCATAAGACAAGTTTTGCAAGGACAGTGGAGAAGAGGAGCAGTGGGATTAAAAACAGAGTCAATTTCCTTGTCAGGGGAAGCGGGGAGTGCCAGTGCCACATGGAAAATCACATCCTTTCACAGAAAGTTTGTTGGGGCAGAGGGTTAAGAGTGCTGCACTTGCAGAAGTTCATCCCTCCCTATCTCAGTCTCAGTTTCAAACACTGCAATACTTTTCTGCAGGTTTAGTTTGCTTGTGCAGAAAATGCTGTTGGCTTGTGAAATGAGGTCGTTGAAGCTCCCACATCTTGCTTTTGCCCTGAAAAGTTGCCTTCCCCCACACCAACACCAAGGTTTGCAAGTCCCAGAAAATTAGGCTTTGTCCCTTGTAATCCTAAACTCCCATCCATTTATAACCAGAGAAGAAAGGGGTTGAATTCAGTGTTCTTGTTATGGAAATAAGTTTTTATTCACTCAGTATCAACTGACAGTTAGAAGCGTATCTGATGTAATATGAATAAACTGTAGGCTGTTGTCGGTAAATTATGCATTTATAGTCTCACATTCTCCTAGAAACAGTGCTTTTACAATGCTCAAGTGGCCTAATAGGGTGAAACAACTACCAATACCCTCATCTGAGCCTCCTAATCAGCCAAAGTCATGAGAAGTCCATGGTGGTTGGTTCCCACTGTCCATGGTTGGCATCTCAGCCATGAGTGAGGCTGCAGGGAGGAGAGCCTGAGTTTAGCCAGGGGTCCTTGGTCACAGAGGTGATGTCAAAATTACTGTTATGAGGCAATATGAAAACATAGTACACTGAATTTGGATGGCAGAATGGGTTCCTAATTCTTAAACTACAAAAAAGCTATCTGTACATCTAACTAAAAAAAAAACAACAACCACCCTGACCCAATCTACCACCCTCTTTGAATGTAGTCTTTAAATATGTGGGGTTTTAATTAATCTGTACACTTTAAATTGCTGTTGGTTTCTAGCAATATTGTCCTCTATTCAGTGCTTGGAAATTTCTAGTTGAATGCAACTGCTTTCATTGTAGCAATAAAACAAACAAACAAACAAACAAACAAACAAATGAATAAATATTAAATAAATAAATAAATAAAACTAAAATAAAATAAAGCCAGAAAACTTGCTGTAATTTCCTGTCAGTAACAGAGAAATAAGAAAACACTAGGCTAATAAAAATGATAATCTGAGTTTACAACTGTTAACAAGATTCCTGAATAGAAATGGTGCTATTATGCAGAAAGAATTTCTATCATCACTGGAGGAATGTAGTATAAAATTATGAGGTTTATTATTAGGGTCCTGTCAACCAATCAGAAATCAACCCATAATCTTACTTGAGATATACCATAAGTTTTAGCATCTTCCCTCCCCTCCTACTAATAAAATATTAAAGAAATCTTATAATTAGAAACTTTGATAACATAACTGAATTTCCTTTACAGCAAAAAGCTGGCATAATTCTGTATTTCTTCCACATCTCTAATGTTCCATATAAAGTCACTGGAAGTCTGAGTTGCACACAGCAGGTAAAATTAAGGTAAATCACAGACTTGCCATGGGCAATAATGATAGGATTTCATCAGTGCTTTCTCCTGGGAGAAGCCAGATTCCCAGATTTTTCTCAGGACTCTGAATTACTAAAGATTATCATAGCACCTCCTTCACTGAGCCAGATTATTTATTGTCATTGCATTTCTGGACAGCTCAAGAGTGATATAATGTTGGTAAAATTCTTAGATTTTAACCACTGCAGATTATTCCATTTCATTCTAGGAGTAAAAGACTCTTAGATTTCTCTTCTATCTGCAAATGATTTATGTCATTGTAAGGGGCTTGCTGTGTTTCCATTTGATTTAACATATTAGACATGGTCTTCTTTCAGCAAGAGCCACACTTGCAAGAACAGTCAGGCTCAGACCCCAAGACTCTGATCCTCCCCCACTACCTGATTGATAACACATTGGGCTACCACTTGCCTAAACACACTTCTCCCACAAGTCTGGCAGCCAGTCACAAATCCTTCATCTCCTTGTGATGTGCACATGGTTCACTGCAGAGTCCTTGGGGCTCCTAACCCTGTGAAGAGTATAGAGAGCCCTAAAAATAATCTAAAACCTCCTAAGGACTCTCATCATCCCCAAGGCAATAGAGCTCTCACAGTATTTATCAGATCACTAGATAGGAATTAAGAAAATAAATATTTTATCTATTAAGGTAAACAGTAAAATAGTAGCAATAAGGAAACAAAGTGAAAAGAGAACTAGAAGACCAGAGAGCTCATTTTCAGGCTATGATTATCATCACCCAAAGCCTTCCTTGGCTTGTTTTGCATGTCCCATGGCCTGGTAATTCAGTTCCTGCCCTGATGTGCTCTGAGAGTTCTTGAAGCCACATCTTTCACATTGTTAAAGACAAATATTGTCATCTTCCTTGGGGATGGTTACAAAGTGGGAGCAACCCAAAAGTTCTGCTTTTTTTTTTTTTAATGTGCCTTCTCAGTCTGAAACCTCCAACTGCCTCTGTGGGACCCATAGAGGTGATTGTTTTCTGTCCATAGCATCCAGAGATAGGATTCATCTGATGCAAATTTAGATGCCTATAATGTAAACCCCTATTTGTGAGTGAGTCACCTCTGGCTCTCAATACAGTCAGAGAAAACAACCAGGTGCTCTTTTAACATCTGTGTTCTTACAATCCCATGGAAAGACATTGTATTCAAAACTCAGACCATTTAACTTCCTTTTCTCCTCTAATTTTCTCAACTGTTGCCTCACTTACTTTAGACTTCTCTTGTAACTACGTCATGAAGACAGACGACTTAAAACTCCGTAAATTACATACGTTGAGAAACTATTGACTTATCAAGCCTCAAATACCTGGAAGTGGGCTTCAAACAAGGCTGATCCTAGTGAAGTTAGGACTGGCTTGCATAGGCACATCCATATATCACTGACATAATGTCACATATATATCATTAGTCCTCTGGTGTTGCTGGAGGGAAGCACAAGTGCGTTCCAGGCAACGTGTTTAACGTCTAATTAATCTTGTTGCTCGTGGTTAATTTTATTAGGCTGAACTGATCTAGTGAAAGGAGGTGCTGTGATTGGTTTATTTGTCCCACTTAGACTAGTGGCATTTAAAAGTCATGCTGCAATGCTATAAAAAATCCCAAACTCAGGAAACTCCGTGAGTGTGATGAAGTCTGCCTATTTTAGGCACCAGTATTATAATGAGTTGGTGCTCCTGATGTAAATTTCCTTATCCAGAGGACACTTTGTGCATTTGAAAGCTTTCAAAGTGATATTTTGTCTTCCTAAATTTTTATATCTAAAGCTGTGTTGAGAGTGCAAAAATTGTGTTCTGCAGAGCAACCCCCATCTCCCAAAGGAACCTCACACCTGCAGCCCACCTGGCCATCTGTGGAGGAGCAATTTGTGTCCTCTTGGCCCTGTGCTGGCCCCATGGAATTGTTTTCATGTCCATGGTAAGTGGCATGAGGGGCTGTGGGTGATGCTGATGGGTCACAGCTTATCTGAGCAGGAGGTTAAAGGGGTCTGAAGGAAGCAGCATCAGAGCAGCCTTGCTTTCAAGGTCTAGAGGAAATGATACCAAGGATCACCATAACCACCATCAGTCATGTTTATATTCAAGGAAAATCTGGTTTATTTAAAAGGAAAATGTGTCAGCACATAAAAGCATATATTAATATGTATATTAGAGAATGGTATTAATAATGCAAAGTTTGTAGGTTCAATCCCTGTATGGCCTATAAATTTATGAGTTGGACTTGATGATCTTTGTGGGTCCCTTCCAACTCAGAATACCCTGTGACTCTGTGATATAAATACATAGTATAGCTGTTGGACACATAAAACCCCACTAGACAGGTGAGAAATTCAGCAACAGGAACACATTCTACCATTAGAAAAACATGGTGTCCCTTTAGGATTCATTCCTCTCTTCATTTAGGTAACATTTAACATCCTAAAGATTAAGTGTAGGTTTGGTTTAAATCAGAGAAGCTGGATTTTCCCATTCATTTAAGCATAAAATGTTTGATTGTCCACTGAGTTGTTGATCCACTTCTCCATATGGTGATGTTCAGTCAAGGTAGGTTGGGCTTGATGATCATGGAGGTATTTTCCAAACTTAATGATCCTATGATCATCACACATGGTTGAGGTAGCTCTATTCTGAACATGAGCTCTGAAATGTTTTGCAGAAATTGTCTTTATACAGACAATGTGAGTGGTCAGATTTTGAAGCCAGCAGAAAATGTGCTATGATGCACTTGAACTGCTCACATAATAACAGAGCTCTGAACACAGGACTGGGTCTCTTACACTTTTGCTGTCTCTAATGATTAATGTATAAACTCTGTACTAGCCACTAACAGTGAGCAGTCCAGAAGGCCTGTGGATTGCATTTTGGATAACAAGAGACAGAAGTATCAATTAATAGTGGCTCCTAATCAATCTGATCCAGTCGATGTTTTCCATAAGCACTCCATTAACAAGCAGCTCCTGGCTCTACCAACACCTTTCTTCTCCTGTACTCTAAATCCCTGATTTATGAAGGACATGTGCATACCAAATTAAGCTTTTGCACTCAAGAGCAAGGGCTGCCTATCCAGTGTCACAAAGAGAGACCACATTCACAGGACATTAAAGGCTGGGTACTCTTGTTGAACAGGTTTACACATTTAAGCCTTGATCCTGCAAGGACTTACACACATGCTTAACCTTACACACTGCGAATGAAATCCTGGGCCTCTCAAAATCAATGACAAAAGTCCACTGACTTCAAAGGGCCACTCTGTGAATAGCCTTTTTGGTTTCAGTGCAGCCACACAGCGTGCAGAAGCGTGTGAGCTGATCTCCACAACCCTGCGTGCTTGTGTGAAGCCTTAAGAGATTGAGTGAGCTGCTAAGTGTATCTTTCAGAGCTCTTCTGTCTCACAACAAACTATAGGCATTCAAAGATGTTTTCTTGTTTGATCTGTGCTCTTTACGAGTTTTGCCCAAACCCTGTGGTAAAACCTGCTGAAGAAGTCTGTGAGCAATCCATAATGCAATTCCCTCCCTGGCTAGTATTGCATTCTGAGCAGTTTGTTTTCTTTACTTTCCAAGAGATCCAATCCCTGGAGTGAGGTGATTATGCCGGAATCAAATCTTTTTTTTTTTTTAAAGAAAAAAAATCTATAGCTCACATGATTTTATAGGAAATCTGAGAAATATCTGCTGAAATGACTTACAGGTCAGAAAAAAAAAATACTGCATGAATTCATGCAGGATTCAAGTGTTGGTTTTCATCTGCTTTCTGCTGGTAATTGAGATACCTTCTTGCAACATCTAACATCTTTCTCAGGATCTGTTGGAGATCAGAAACTCAGTCCTGGATCTGTCTCTGTATAAAACTCTCCTCTGGCAGTGGTATCCCTCAGACTCACTGTGCAGTCCCAAGGAGTTGAGTGAAATGTTCAGGAGAATGAAAAGTAACATTAGCCCAAATTTTCCACACAGATCCCTTTCCAAAGCAGGTTAAGTTAATGGTCCAATGACATTTTGGTTTTGGGAGTGGTAAATCATGCTCCCAAACCCTCACAGTGACTGAGGTGCTGGAGCTGGGGGGTCTTGGGCTGCTCTGAGTAGCACCAAGGGATCTCAGCTCCAATAACAGAGCTCATGCTGGAAAATGCAGATCCTGTGAGTGAAACAGCAGCACTGGTGTGCAGATGCACCACTGTACCCTGCACATGTTCAGGATCAGAGAGGTTTTGGCTATCATCCCCCTAAGCCTGCAAAAACATTTTTGAGGACAATATGTGTACTGTAACAGGGAGCAAGGGTTTGGAGAAGATATATATAAAGTTTTTCATCCCAGTTATGCTTTAGGATAAGCCTGTGTTAGCATTTGTGTAAGCCAAATTACCTCTTCTCACCTAAATTGGTGGCAGTAATTTGAGAAGGAGAGTAGGCTGGGTGAGCTCAGTGAAGCTACTTTTTTCTCTTTCAGCATTTTCCTCTGACACGTTTCATTGCCCTGGCAGGAAAAAAAAAAAAATCCCCAGACTTCACTCTTTTTTTTTTGGCTTTTACTGTAAAGGTATTTTAATTTTATCTTCATCATGCTCCTGTACTAATGGGCTTTACACATTCCCAGCAAAGTCCTGTGTGAAATTCTTAACCACAGAGATTACAGAAATTTACTGCTTCACTGGCGTGGTCAAGTTGCCACAAAATTGCATTTGTTAATGTAGCTGTGAAAACACATGGCACCTGCCATCTCTGAGCATAAGGATTTTAAATATTGCTTGGAAGAATTTAAGAATGCCTATAAAATGGGGCTTGGCCGTGTCAGTTTAGCTTTAGGAAGGAGACTGTGCTATAAAATACTCACCCATAATTGGACACAAGTGACAGCTTTACTTAACTAGTGTTCACAAATGAACGGGCAATGAAAATGTTCTGCCTTTCTCAGCCCAGAAGAATGACCATGGCAGATGTTAATGCCATTGAGAACAGCTTTATTGTAGCTACAGGTGAGACAAATGGAGGATTTATGAGTCTGGGGATTGAAGGAAGGGGAGGAAGGGTGAAAGTCCAATTGTTGTTCCAAAGAAATGCAATGTCCATTCCCAAACACATTGCATGGCACACACAGTGCACTAAAGCAGAGGCCATTCTGTGTCCACAAATTCATGAGCATGCCTGATTTTTTTGTTTGCTTGTTTGTTAAGTACCTAATACCCAGAATCACAAATTGAACATGATTCTGCTGTTTATTTCCTTATGCTCTACCCTGTACCCATTTAAGTTGATGGCAAATCTCTGACTTAATTGATAATACGATGTAATCAATGGCTCAGAGTCTGGGAACTCAGTGACCTGTGAAAGTGTAAACAAGAGACAACGTTGTTTCTCTGATGAAAGTCCTGAGACCAGGCTTGGCCCAGCATCTGCTGGATCCTTTCTGTTCATTTTAATGAGCTTACAAATGGTCCCTAACATAATGTGCATTCAATAGAAATCAACATTGGTTTTTCAGGCACTGATCCAGTAAAGCCCTTAATTATGTGCTTAAGATTATGGTATGGGAATAGTCCCATAGAAGCCACTGCAACCACAGAAATGTTTTAAGCTCAGCAAGTAAGAAAATGTTTTGTTGCTGGAGTATCATCACATATTTTCCAGTCAGCTGCCTCTGCCAAGAAAACTAACAAATAGAGTTTCTAGAAATCCAACACCAAAATCTGAATATCACTGCCATAAATGCAGTGATATTCAGATATGTATGCTTCTTCTTTTTTTTTTTTTTTTTTAGCTTCTTTATATTCTTTTATGCCCAGATATAGCCAAGCACTTAACTGCAGTTGTGGCATGAATAGAAGTACTTGCATCTTGAAACTCAAAGCTCCCTCCCTTTTCAGATTCAGGGTACATGTGGTGCTGCTGTCTGCTGTCAGTCCCATTTCTAGGGAGGATGATGTTTTTAAATTTATAAAAAATGAAGCTTTAAATTTAAATTTATAAAAAACAAAGCTGCAGGAAAATATTCTTCCCTGTATTTAAAGTAAGTTCTGTTGGTTTACCCCAAACTCTTTAACCAGGTGCTTTTTCAGAAGAGCTGCTTAAATGCAGCTTGAGCTTTTGTGCCATGTGGAGCACATATTGTTTAACTGCTTCTCTTCAGCTCATCCCACCTCACAAGAGGGGACTGCATTTCTGCATCCTCTTGTTTTCATGAAACCTCTTGATATTCACCAGAATTTTTTCAGGTAATGCTGTTTACAGCAAACACAGCCTGTGGTGTTTCCAAAAGTTTTCCTGCTGTCAGAAGCATGAGGGCCAAATTGAAAATATTGGTTTGGGAGAATGTAATCTTTTCAGCACAGGCTCTGGTCAGCTTGGCTGAGTGCAGTGCAAGTGCCCAATAGTAATGATGTCCAGGCACTGGGCCAAATGCTGAAACTGCCCCCAGAGTGAATATACTCACACTCTGTGAGAGAAGCACTAAAGTATTCTTGTTTCCTGGCCAGCAACACGACTTCCCAGGAGGATAACTTTTGCCAGGAGTATGAATAAGCTGCATTGAGGCTATGCCTTATGGCAACTGCTGCATCAGGGACTGCTAAGTAACTCATAAATAAGCAGTCCCTGCTGCCCCCCAATCCCAGTATCCAGCTTCAGAAGGTACTTATGTATGTCCAAGAATAAAGGCTTGCACAGTGGCCTCAGTGGGCTCTGAGAAGAGCCAAAGCAGAGGTGGCTACTTTCCATCTCCTGCTCCTTTGACTGGCCATAATTTTTCTGGCAAGCACAAATATACAGAGCCTAGAAGGTTTTGGCTTCTATTCTTCAGCTCATATTCATCATGTGGGTTGCTCCAGTGAAGTTATGAAGCCAGGAGCTCCTGTTATGGTAGGATAAAGACTCAACCACAGCTGAAATCTTTATTAGCAAATTAATTATGAATAAACAGAGGAAAAATAGGCACACTTTAATAAAATCAACAACTATCTTGTTTTGGGCACACAAGCCAAAACAGAACTACATTAAAACATTGGGGTTTTTTACATTAGTACTCATTTTCAGTTTTCTTGGGAACAACTTCAGTTCTACTAACATAAGCATCCCAAACCTTCTGCTGATATAAATCAGAGTGATCCCTTGAAGTCTGCTGAGCATCTGCCCCAAAATGGTAAATAATAGCCTCTAGAGCCCCACTAATCTTTAAGGATGATAAAAGTTAGTGATCTAACATTTACAACTTTTTAACACCACACAGACAAAATAATTTCAGGCAAGAATTCCTACTCTAGGGATAACCATATTCCATAAGGATGTAGCAGAGGTTAACTGCATTCCTGCAGCAAAGCACCCTGTGTTGGTTTAAAAGGTTTAAAACCTGTTTACAAGGATGCAGCAGTTCAAAGTTTTGTGCAGGCAGGTAGTAAGAGATATAATAAAGAATATGAGCATTTAGACATCTATAATGTTCTATACTGTGCCTCTGTATGAGGCATTCCCCAGTTCTAACTGCTGACATACAATGATCCAGCTGCTGCTTCTTTGCAACAGAATTGAGAACTCTGATTTCAAATAAGCCAATAAAGTGATTTTCTGGAAGGCAATACTTTGTCCTTGTACTCTTTTTCTCAGCTATCTTTTTCTTGCCTTTCAGGGCATTTCCTAATTTACTGTGCAGATACCTTCTTTTGCAAAAGGGTAGAAAAATCATCAGCAGATATGTTTATCTAAGGAAGAATCTGTATAATTTAGACATTAATAGTCAACCCCTTCTGTATGCAAGGACAAATCGAGCACCATAAACCAGAAAAATATTGTCATAGTTTTAAATTCTTTATGTTTTCTCTCTCATTAGTATAAGAATATACTTTTGTGATGTAGCCACATCTTTGTTTGAATACAAGAGTGAGCATAGAGCATGCAGTTTTTTCTCTGGTATTTCCAGTCAGCTTCATACCTCAAATTATTAAAAACCTCTGGGAAGTCTTTCTCATGAAGTGTGATTCACAAATTTTATGAGTTAGTCTTCAAAGATTTTATTAAAATAAAAATGGAAGTCTATGACCCTTACTAGTGGTTTGTCTTATATAAATGTATTTCTCTGCTTGACTTTCACAAAATATATTAGGACAGAATAAATGACATTGAAGCAGGACAGGAAACACTTCAAAAGGAACTAATTTTCACATGCTTCAAAACTAGTTTGGGGACCATCTTGAAAGATCCTCCATGCCTCCACATTTCTTTATGTAGCTTTATTCATTGTGTTAAAATTAACTTTCCAGAGTGAGAAAACTTGTTTTTAGGAAGGTGATAAAATCGATTTCAAAAGTCCTGCTGATAACAGTGGTTCATGTTGCTGCTGGTAAATATGTTGTGGACAGGTCTCTAAGGTTCTGTCAGTCCTAGGAAGAAAACAGTCAAGGACCACCCTGTAGCCCCAGGTGCTGTTGTGCTGGTGCAGCTCATGTCCATCCACACACACTCCTCCAGCCCCAGACAGAACTGCCAGTATCCAACCTGCCTGTGGTACCTGCTGTCCCCCAGCCCAAGACCTGGAATGTTTTAGAGTGACATTTGGCACAACCCAAAGCTCTGCAGGGGAGCAGGTTATTGACTAAAGGTCTGTGAATGAGCAGGGAATGGTCCTTAGGCCATGTTCCTGGTCTGCATCTTTATATTAGTGTAGATGTAACTAGTAGAAACACAGATCAAAGGGAAAGTCCTCCCCAGAATACTCACAGACTGATCTGATCTTCAGCCAGGTGCAGTTTCAGTCTTTACTCACCCTGTCACAGGGGATGTGAAAAGAAGAGGTGAGAATAATTCCTGGCAGGTGTCTGTACAGATTAAGTAGTAAGCTTTTAAGTATAAAAGCATATTCTAACCTGTGTAATAAAAACTCAGTGTGTTGGTATATCTACAGAGCAGCCCTGAGCCAGGAAGTCTGGGAAGATGGGAAAGTCCTGTAAGCTTGCTTTGCTCTTACAGCCTGCTCTAGGCATCCATGAATTCCACTGATGGACATGGGAGAGTGACTGGGACGAACACCTGATCCAACCTGGTGCAGAATCCTCCTGCTTCCTGAAAGGGTGTGGGCTGAGGCAAGGATTAAGCCTTCCTTAGAGGAAAGAAGGCTGACTGCTGGTACAGAGCTACTGAGAATGGATAAGGGCTGCTGGAGTGGAGCTGCTTTCAGACCAAGCACGTCCATCCAAACAAACACTCCAGGTACTCATCAATATGCCCTTGTCCAGGAGCAAATTGGATTCTGAACAAGCATCCAAAGACATAAAAGTGTAAATATACTGATGCTGTCCTTTTGAAAAAGCTGCATACATTTACCACAGCAAGAGAGGGTGAGGAACTGGGGATTGTATTATATTACTCACTTTAAATGTTAGTTTTGATAATATTTTCTAAATGAGTCTTTATGTTTCATTGCTTCCTGTATTTCCTAAAAATTATTATTAACAAATAAACAGGTCTTTCTTAGTTGTCTCTGAAACAATAATGGCAAAGGTTTTGTTGCATGTGCAGGAACTCCAAATTAGGTGAAATTTGCTTCTGGCAATGGAGTAGTGGCATCATGCAGATATATCTACTAATAATGATACTTCTTTTGGTGTGTGTTGTGCAAGCAGATATGGCAGGATATGTTCCAAATCTGGTTTTATTAAATGAACAATACAGACCACCAGTAATTGTTATGTCAGGGGAAAATAAAAGCATAAAATATGCATATGTTATGATGATGTGAAAATGTACATAGAGGAGCATACCAATGTGCTTTCCTTCTGCAGGGGTTTGGCAGGCTTTCCAAACTGTCCAGTTTAGAATTAGTAGGGTCAGAGGAGATGTCCCAAAATTTAGTATAATTTGGATTTGTCAATACCAGACTCCTCCAGGGAGAGGTAAGTTCTCTTTTCACAGGGTAGATAAGTCTTCTCAGAATATTTCCCCAGACAAATTCTCTTCTGCACATCTCCTTGCCAACTGGAACCTTTTGATCTCAACATCCTCAGTGCCAAATTTTTTAATGGTGCAAATGAGTGAAACTCCACCTAAGGCAGTGGAGCAGATCCCATTTGCACCTGCAGAGAACTTGGATTTGATTTTGTAGCCAAGGAGAGATTAAAACCATTGGTTCTAGTAGATTTGTTAGCCTGTAAAAATGCTCTTCATCTCTGGTTGCAGATAGTTCTGTTATCCAGTCCAAATGTGAGAAGGAAAAGCAGCAGAAAATGCTTTTGAGGGCATGAATCCTGGAAAGGGAGGGTGATACACTGGAGGGTTTAACAGGATTTTGTGATCTCTGTCTTATGATTGAGGATACATTACCATCATTTTGATTCTGGTCTCTTCCCCTGCCTCCATGTGCAGCTTTTTCCAGATCTCCTAATGTGAGCCACTTATTCCAGATTGCTCTTTGAAGAAGGCATCCATTGAAACATCAGAAATTAAATGAGTCACTCATGATGGATTGTGGTTCATGGCTTTATATACCACAGAAAATTATGCATTTTACACTACCTTGTAAAATAACCATTTATCTGAGTAAACATATTGACTTCTTTTGGGTTCATATGAAAACTATCCTGGGCTGTGAATCTTAATTTAGCAACCTCCTGACAGGCAGGAAAAAAGACAGCTAACAATGATGGAGAAGAATCAGTTACTTAAATGCCAATAGAGGGAGGATAAAAAATGAGCTCAATGTAACAGATCAATTTGTTCTCCAGTGTCCAGCCAGAGATACAGACTTGGCAATTTCTACCATCTTTCTCCCCCCACTCAAACAAAGAGAAAAAGAAAAGCTTTAGAATTTTTGTTGTTGGTGTAGTTGCATCAGTTGTATGCTGCTATGATGTCAATTTCAACATGAAACAGCACATTCTGGACAAAGAAATGAGGTCAAAAGGTTAGAACAAGGGGAAATGGTTGAGTATCATTTCCCAGAAATGCTACCTCTTCTGTTTCCAAAGATCTTATACCAAAGCAAGGTATCTCTTTTACAAGCACCATAGTTTCCACATCTGTAATAAGGAAATCATTCTTCTGATCCAGATTCTCCCCAGGGCCTTTCCATGTGGGTCACAGCAACATCTGAACATCTGACACTGGTAAAATTGGATCAGCATAAATGTGCACCAATTCTTCTTCTGAGCTGAAAGCATCAGAAGGCATAAGAACTGTGAAAAAATGCAGTTTAAGAATGGAGGTAAAATGGCTTCATCCCAGGTCCTTTGGGAAAGCTCTGTATTTAGTGGAACAGGAATACAGGTCAGCACTCGCTCAGCTTTCAACAAACAACAGATTAAATTTTCAAAATACAGGTTAAATTTTCTAATATCTGACCATTTCTGCTTGTTAGCTCAGATTGCATTTAATTGGTGCACCTGCCTGATTTCTGGCCTCTCCACATCCTTTTTCCTGATAAGTATTTACACCCCTCTAAGTCACAAAAGGATCCAAGGTGCTGAGTGCATCATTGACTTCAGCCAGCTTTGGATCAGACCTGTAATCACTGCAAGCTCCTGACTTGCTGGCTCTAAGTATTTCAGACAAATCATCTCAGAGACAAAGCAGAATATCAGAGCCAAGTATTATCTTATGTATTTCTGCTTTCCCAAAGGTTTACTCTCCAAAAAAATCCATTGTCCTATATGTAATATAAAATAATTCACCATGGAGCAAAACATTGTATCATGATACAGATCTGGGCAGTGATTGAAATAATAACAGACTGTTTAATTGCTAAATTACAGTAGTGATATTATGAAATAACATATTATATCCGCATTTATAATAAATTAATCCATCATGATTAAAGGTCTCTCAATGAATACCAAATGAATTAATACATGATTGGCCTTTATAAGTATAAGCCTTTAAAATTATGCAGTTTTCTGCAAGCAGCCAGCAGCCCACAGAATAAAGTGGCAATGGGAAAATCTGTCACAAGGAAACTTTTCTACATTTCACGCAGAACACCTTCTCTTTCAGAAAATTTTTGCATGGAACTCGTTATCAATTATGACAGATAGCTTTTTAACAAGAGAAAACATGCCCATAATCACACAATATTTGGGGGAGAGGGGAAAATTACCACAATATGACTAATTTTATGAAAGACATCTGTCATTTTCTACTGTTGTAATACAAGCTGTTTAGAAAGTAAATTTAATTAACCAGATTTCTCATTTTAAAAAGGGGAAAATAAGGCTTTTACAGCATGCCAGGAGCATATCCCTTGAATATAGTTTGTTTAATGCACCCAATTAGACTGAATCATCAAATTTTCTGAACCTTAAATATCTCAAATTAATTTTTTCCACATTGTTTCTCTATGTACCATTTTGCAGCCATTTGTACAGTGTAGTGGATGTTGTTTATTGTTGATATTCCTTTTTTAGAGTTTCTGCTTAAAGCCAGGGCTTCTTGGTGCTTGGTCTTGCACATAAAGAAAGAAATCTCTGCCTAAACAGGTCCCATTGAAAAAGAGTGACATACAAAGAGTGAGAAGTGAGAAAGGCAGGGAGAGCAGGTGTATCTGTCCCAGGTCATAAATAATTCAGTGAAACATCTGAGTCTTGGTCTGGTGTCATCTCAAATACTAGACCACACTATAAAAGGATATAATTGTAAGTCAATGGCAAGCTCTTGCTTAGGGGTGTGAAATTTCCTCTGTTACTCAAATAATTGCAGACCTGAAAGGTTGGTCCTTTTTTTAAAAGAGACTATGGTTACCTTTACAAAGTATGATTGCACATCCTTTAGACAACCTATACCATAAAGAAAGAAGTTCTTTAAAATGTGGGTTGGTTGCTTGCGGTTTTTTGG
>WEIU01007875.1:130238-143187 GCA_013389925.1 Aegithalos caudatus | reverse complement strand
AAAAAAAACACTAAACAAGTGAAAAATTATTTTATTGATGTCAGTGGGAATCTGGGATAGCTTCACTGACTGCATTTTAAGCTACCTAAGATCAAAACCTGACTAGAAATCTCAAATCAACCTCAGTTGAAACAAATATTCAAATAACACTAAATAAGCTGATTGCAACTTGATATAATGTGTTTTCCACTTGCTTAAACTATTCTTAAGACTACTCAGGCTAGTATAAGGTGACGTTCTAAACAAAACCCTTGGTGGATTTCTGATGTTAGTGCACCTTCTGAATTTTGTTCTTAAATACAGCACCATCCAAAATTTAATATCTTCTCCTTTTGTACACAAGGGAAGATTTCATCCCTATTCAGAAAAAAAAAAAAGAGAAATCAATGCAAAAAATACTCACTGCCTGGGAGTGTGTTGAACTGTACAGAATTTCACTGAAGATTGAAAGGGTCTTTTTTTTTTTTTTTAATTTATTTCATTTAGAAACATTTACATAGGTTATGTGTGGGGAGCACAGCATAAATTCTGGCTAGGTTTTGTTACCCTAACAGATTAAGGAAGTTAATTGTACATAATATATGTCTGGTATTTAGAGAGCATCATTCACTTAGTAGCATGAATAGAGTTACTAAATGTGGTGAATAAGTCAGTCCAGCAGATAATAGATTGCTTACTGGGGTGGAATAATCATACAGAGACGTGGATAGGGAAAAATGAAGGACTTTGGTTTTCCTTATGTACATGCACACATTGTAAGTCTACCAGATTATCTGCAAGCTTAAACACTGCATCCACTGCACCCATCCTTTAGACCAGGGTTTTCCTCCAGCTTGAAGGATGAGTTGATAAACCCAGTAAATGCCCCCTCTCTCCTGCACAGAGCCTTTGGATGAGTCCAGGTGGAGAAAAGTCAAAAAGCTGGGAGAAAAGCACCAGTCTGAGAGCTGAAATGTGAATTTAAACATCTCTCTATATTCTTTCTTTGTCTGTTTTGTTGTTTGGGTTTTTCTGCAAGTTTTTTTTTGGTTTTGCTTTTGTTTTTTGTCACAGACTTACCCTGCCCCATTTATCAAAGCTGTATTCAGTCAACATGAGGCACCCATGTCTGGTCAGGGGAGAAAGCTGGTTTTAGTGAGCCCCATGTAGAAGCTGGTTATAGCAACCAGGTTGAAAATATAGATCCAAAGGCTTGTTTATAACCCAGGTCACTTGAATATGGCTTTTAGATTCTCTTTGCTTTAATTGCCTTTTGTAAATGTCTAGGACGTATTAGAGCAAACATAGCTTAGTATTAGAGGACATATGGTTATCTATATTCATATCTGTGCCATCCAGAGAGAAGAAATATAGGGTTCAGCATGTGAAGCATGCAGACATGAAACAAACCCACCCCTGAGGGGTCAGCAGCAGAAAAGGTGTTAGAAGCTCGAGGGAATTTTATCTGAGCACAGACAACACGATCAGGCTCTGAGACAGAACAGCTTTTAAGTGAACACAGGCAATCCTGCAATTAATGGAGACATATCTACTCAGTATTACAGTACAGCCAACCTGCATCCTTGGCTTATTAATTTCTCCCACTAGTACAAGTAGGTTGACGTCTTCTAAATTAAAAACAGTTCTGCCTTAGGAAGAATTGCCAAAGAATTTGTACATTAGAAGTCTCAGGAGATGAAACTCTAGCCTGCCGCCTTCGCTGGGGAAGAGTACAAGCTTATCCTTCAGGAAGTGTCATCTGCCAGTTATGACAGCTACACATTTGTATTCATTTATGAATTCACCATTTACAACTGTGGCTATTTAACACAACAATTCCCTGGAAAATCTTTGGACTCTGTGTTTGCATAATAAGAAAAAACTTTCAAGAACGGCTCATCTCCTTCTGCCTTTTCTACTATTCCTGTTTTGTACCCAATGAATTTTACACAAGAATAATTTAGGACAGCATTTGGCAGGGTTGTTCTGGTCTCTGTGCACGTAGGAGGCTTGTGAATCTCTTGCAATCTTGCTACAGGGGACAACATTTCTAACAGGGTGTATTCAGGAGAGTTGATTTTGTTATTCTGTGGAGTGAAAGTGTAGTCTGTCACCTGGGCAGATACAACTGTTAAGTGGAACAGGGCTCCAGGTATTGAAGCTCTGTTTCTGATTCAACTAGAGATGTTCTGAGTGACCCTAAATAAATCACTTCATCTAGCTGGTTCTTTATCTTTGTGTAACATCAAAATGCAGCTATGATTTCTCCTTCTCCCAGGCACGCTGTGGGAATGCAGTGATGAGGTGTTTAGAGAGATGTGTCTGTTCTCCTCTGCATTTGGGCTATAATTGCAATGCTGCCTGAAGTTCAAGCACATGAGAATCCACCTGGGCTGTCAGCTCTTCCTCTTATGAGAGCTTTCCCTTTGACAGCTGAGGTGGTGGTAGCCATCTGTGACGTTACCTCACGGACTTCTTTAGAGCAAGAGATGGAGAATGAAAGAACAGAGAACCTAACCCCTCCCAAGAGAAAAAGGAGAAAACAAAGTACAAAACTTAACAGTGAAAGAGAAGCAAAAATCAAACTCTTATTAATTTTGTATCATTTCAGTTGACTTTGTTGACTTCCACACTGTATTTAAATATCTGTACTCTCAGGAGTTGATCCTGATACTTCTGAGTCTAAATTTTTTTCATTTCTTGGTCTCCTTGTTCATTAGTGGTGGTGAGGCATTTCCAGAGGAGAAGAGGGTATCAGCTGGGAGAGGTGCGGGTATTATTTAAATAGAGTATTGATCTCTGGGAAGTACAGGGGAGCAAATGAAAGAGATCTGTTGGTGGACTGGTGTCTCAGAGAAGGTGAAGCAACATGCTGCTTAGTGCATATGTAATAATGGGAGATTTATGAGGAGGGGAGCAGGTTATAAGAATAGACCACATTAATCTTCTACTTCAAACTCTTCTCATTAATCTCCCAATAACAAACTGAAACGGTCAAAAAGTAGACTGTTCCTTTGGGCTGGTTTTGTCATGATTTTAAAAAGTCCTTAAAGAGATTCCCAGCCAAGAGATTCTCCTCTTCTATTTCTCTCATCTTCCCGTAGTTTCATAAAGGGGATGCAGAAAATTTCTATCCAAGATGCAGATTTGAAAAAACATGTGTCAATCACCTGATTTCTTTTCACTTCTAGCTGTAAGTCAGTGTCCATTCCTGATGACTCCCACCTTTCTTCTTTCCCTTCTCCACTGCTAATGAGATAGAAGTGTGCCTTGTGACTGCTGTCAGCTGATTAGCCTGAGCCTGAGCTATGAGCAGATAAATTTGTGTTCAGAACATTCAAATAAAGCCAGATACCTGAATAAGCATGAACAGCAAAAGTAAAAACCAAACAACAACAACAAAGAACCTGACAAGATAACATTTTCCTTAAAACCATATGAAGCAAAATTCAACAAAAAGCTGAATTTCATCTGAATCCACTGGAAACTCTATCTGCTACATGTAACAGTTGCAGAAGTGATGGATGCTACTGAAACCATCCAGATAACTTGGCAGTATCTCAGTAAAATAGGTTGGACTAATCACTTGCCATTGAATTCTATTGTGTGTCTGAATTTCTTGGCTTTGGTGCAAATGTTCTTTATGATTTTCAGTTATCTTTAAAAATATCTTCTGAAGAGCGGAGGCTCTGGCCAGATAGGGATCACGGACTCCATGGAGTCATTTTTCTTTACAGAGCAGTGGAAGAAGCACTGTCACAACAGCAAAATTGTATTCTGTCCAGGGAGTAAATATATTGATTGCTTACTTAGCAGAACTGGCGAACAACACGTGTTACTCCAATTCACTGCAGCTTGCACTGACTTCCAATTTGCTTTTGGATGTAGGACTTGATGTATAAAGCCATGGGCTTTGTGTTTGTGACTGCTTTTCTGCTTCTTCTCTTCTTCCTGTGTCCTACCACTAGAGATCAGTTGGGATCCATCTGCTAACAGTCTCCATTAACTCAGAGGGACCAAAGCTTCTGTCATACAAAGTATTTCAGCCGCTCCAGCAATTTTAACCCATTTAGGTAGAGTCTGTTTATTCAGATGACTGCCTGGGGAGGGAATATAGGCTTAGTTGAGATCATCTAAAAGGTCAGTATTGGACATTTTCCAGTTTCTTTCATAATGATCAATCTTGTTACACCTCTGCCTGAAAGCAAAGGTTTGTACCCATGGTAGAATCATAGAATATCCTGAGTGGGAAGGGACCCACAACACCTACAGTCCAACTCCTGGCCCTGCACAGAAGAAGTTCGAGAATCACACCATGTGCCTGAGAGTATTGTGAAAATTATCTTTGCATTCTGGGAAGCTTGGAGCTATGACCACTATAGTAACATTTTTTGGTTTCCCAAGATTAAATTAATATGGCAGAACTTTAGGTCTTCAGATCAACTAGGGCTCAGTTTATCAGTGATCACATCCTGTCTAGACACATGGTTCCTGACTTGGTGTTGAAGTTCTCAAACCAAAAGCAGCACCAATGCAAGCTTCTCTGTCTGATGCTTGAGCAAGGAGCTTCCAGGTTTGAATTCAAGAAAATCCTAATTTAAAATCTCTTTACAGCAAGGCATTGCCTGGCTCCTTTGGTGAACCCTTCTGCTAATATTGCTTTTGGGGAAAATATAGAACTTTGGGTTTTCCGAATAGTAGTTACACACCTCCCTAATACACATTCATTTTTAAATGAAGTTGAATGGGTCAGCAACTGACTAAGCAACAAGCTCTTGATTTTTCATTTGTTTTGTTCTGCCTTTGGGAGTTTTGTTCACTCTAACCATTGTTTCCCTCATAAACATAAATGCCTTTGATGTAGGACTGCTAATATGTGCCTCCCTTGGGTTTAGCACAAGTGAATAGAATCCTAGTACAGTTTGGTTTAAAAAGGACCTCAAATGTCATCTAGTTCCAACCCACCTGCCATGGGCAGGGACAACTTCCACTAGACCAGACTGTTCAAAGTTAGAGAAATCCTACAAGGTGTGATTCAGGATTTCTGGTAATCAACTGGGTAGATGTTGAGCAGTACCTGCACAGCATCCATCCAGCTCTACTCATTTTTCTGACTGACCAGTTCACATCCACACTACCCTGAAGCGTGTGCAGACCTCAGCCTGTTCACTTCAAAGCCATTTCAAGTGCTTTATTTGTCTAATGTGTAGGTTGCTCCTAGATGCACCCAGCTTGTGCATCCATGGCTCCTCCTGAAGTCACAGTAACACAGAGTGCTTGTGCCTGCACAGGCTGTACCCATTCAGACCAAATGCTGTGTGAACTTACCACCAGCCCACGACATTGCTGGAAGTTTCTCAGCAGTGTGAGTTTGCATCGCCAAAGAAGACTTTTTTATTGATTTCAACAGCAATGATAACTGTAAATATCTCTTTTGGGTAAAAAAAACAGATCATCCCAAAGTGAAAATGTGGCTGGTTGCTATGGTAGTCTACTAGATTGTGGGAAATATGTGGGATTTAGTGCAGGAAATGAGTTCATGTTTCCTCAGGCAAGAAAAGCTTGGACTGGTCATAGCTTCATCTTAGGGTCAATGATTTTAATCCCCCACATTTTTTTAAATGGGCAAGCTCTTTGCTATCCAGCTACTTGACTGATTGCAGATATTTGTGTCAATTCAAATCTGAAAACTTTACTGCTGAGCCAGATCCTGCAAGTAAAAGGTTGTAATTTTGTCTTGCAGACAGAGATAACCATTATCTTGGTCTTCTCAGAATACAAGGTTTATATGATAATAGTGCATGTCCTCCAGGCCACCAATAACTCCTGAGAGTGTGTCATGAGTCCATGAGAAACCTCAACCCAGTTTGACAGCCACTCTATGTTTTACACCAGCAACTGGTTTTGCATGCACAAAAGGCAGGACAAATCACAGTATCTCTTGCCAGCCAAGATTTCACAGGGAGGACCATCCCACACATTCACTGGAACAAGCCCAGGTCACAACATGGACGCAAAAATCTGCAGGAAGTTTGGCTTCATAAATTCTGCAGGTCACACAGCAGCTTGTGAGGCGGGAGGGAGATGTGGACGGGCGAGAAAGGATTAAATATTCTGCTTTTGGAGAACCCCTCGAAAAGGCATGTGGAGCAAATCCTCTGCTCTGCAGAGGTTCCTGGGAAATGACTGTCCCAACGTTTATCGCGGCTTATCTCCGGCGCAGTGTCCTTTCGGCGCGCGCACTCGGCTGCCCAATCAGCCCGCCAAGCTGTGCCTTATCACAGCCCTAATCCCTCTCCTCCTCACTCTGGAAGAGCAGATAAATGGAGGCAGGTGTGTGTTGCATCCAGCCTGTTAACTGAGCGAGTGCTCCCCAAATCTGCTTCTTCAGCTCTGCCTTTTATCTTGTCTTTAACACCAAGCAGCCACCGCTGATAACAAGCAGATTAAAAACACTATCAGATTAACATTTTTATGTAATAAATGGTCAAGAACCTCACATTAAAAGAGTATCTTTCCTGGCATTAAGCATCCTTCACTCACCCAGGAAGCCTTTATCAGCTTGAACCTGCTCTGCTCGTTGCATAATAAATCTTCGAACCTTGATTTCATCGTAAGGAAATTCTTCATGAGGACAGCAGGGAACTAAATGGATGACTGTGTTTGAAAGGGAAATCAAGCAAAAAGATTAAAGTGCTGGTCTTCTTTAGTTTAAAACTAACTTCGTGCTAAATCTTTTATCTGGGGGATTGCTTAGTTTGGATGTTCCATGGTGTGGCACAGAATTATGCCTTCTCCAGGGCAGTTCAAATTCAGCTCAGGTCAGATCTATGCCAGATAAAATATTTTTCTTCATGAAAAGTTCCTTAATTTTTCTTCAAAAACACATCTCTGATCCACTCTTCCTTCCCAAAATGTTAATTTTACTATCAGCACTTTTGCTGCATGTGTTTATCTTACACATTTTACCTTTGATAGTTTCTGGTGTCTTTTGTTTACTAACAAAGTATTTCTCAGGCCAAACACTGGACTTCAAAAAAGTGGAAAATCTGAAAAAAACTACTTTGATAAACATGGCTACGGTAAATGTTCCACAGAAAATCCTGTGAAAAATGAGCAAAGGTCATTCCAAACCCTGTCAAATGGAAACACACTTGCAATTTCGCTTGGCCAGCAGCAGCCTTACCAAGAAAATGTACTAAAAACATGAATCTATTTTTTTCAAGGTAAAACCTGAAAGATGGTCACAGCACTTGCCACTAACTCACATTATTCTGGTTGTAAGAGAAACAAGACTGGGAAGGAAAGAGGCATAAAAGAAAAGGACTCCTTTTATCTTGGCACATTCCTAAATAATGAGGGCAAAGAAGGATGTTCAAGAACTGACATTTGCTCCACCATTGCTGCACCTCTGATCGACAAATAGGCTTCTGAAGATCTGGGATCCCTAGATAAGCATTAAAACCCCTCAATAAATAAAAAGAAGATATTTTTAAAGATTCTTCAATCTATGATATCCTGAATAAATGTAAAATTTTCTTACAGCAAAACACTGCGGGTTTTCTCGTGTAGTACATCCATGTTAAGATATGAGGTTTTCAACAATAACTGTCCCAAAAAGAGTTCTATATTCATTCAGTGCTCTGTTGCTCTTCAAGATCTTCCTTGAAGATAATCTTCATCTAACTTTAGTCTGACTGGCTAGCAAGTTTTTTTACTAGTGCTACATGATAGATTTGATTTTCAATCCTAAGACTACTTTTTAAAATATAGTGCCTGAAGGAATTTGATTTATACTTTCTCTTTAGAACACTGGACAGCCTCTACCTTTTATTGTATAGCTGTACAACATTCAGACTCAATCATTAGCAATTTTCCTATACATTCCTGTACATCCTATGTTTGTAAACTCTAGTAGATTGCCTTTTTTTTTTTTTTTTTCTTTTTTTTCTTTTTTTTCTTTTTTTTAAATTCAGATATTCACAGACACTTTTGGGAGAAGAATAAATTTTCATTACTGAACCACATAAGAACAGAATCACAGAATGGCTTGGGTTTGGGTCTGGTAGAAGGTGTCCCTGCCCATGGCAGTGTTGTTAGAACTTGATGATCTCTGGAGTCCCTTCCAACCCAAATCATTCTATGATTCTATGATAAATATACAAATTAGAAAACTGTCCATATGTAAGTCCAAATAAAATGTATAGAGAACCAAGGAAAAAATAGTTTTGGTCCTTTCAACAAAATATACACTTGCACATTGGTGAGTAAATCCTACAACAATGCTCTAAGGTTTAGTTTTGCAGACCGCATTCACACTGCTTAAAACTTCTCAGAGAAACTGCAGTGGAACATATTTCCAGCTGAATAATATAATTTTGGAGAAGCAAGAAATTCCCAGGTAATAATTGATAACACCTGCTAGAAGCTCATTTTTTAGTAAGGCAATGATATCAGACCCACTTGGCAGTATTTTAACCCCTATCATTTCAGAATGGAATTGAAAGGAGCCAGGCTTTTGTGTGCAGAGCACCTTTCATCCACCCAGCTCCTGCAGCATTGTGCAGACGTAAGTGATTGCAGGAACAATGCAGCGATTCAGTGCAGCCAACAGCAAAGTTCAGCAACAGCCGAGCCCCAACAAAGAGGCCACGCACAGAAAATCCAAACAAAAGAGCATGAGGCACTAATGATTCTACAGAGGAGGAGCTTTTATTTTTAGTGTGAAAGGACACTGGGGAAGGAATAGAAAGGTTAAGCATGGAGATTCCAGCAAGCAGGAGCACAAGGGGCTACATGGCCAGGCAAAAAGTGATGATTGGGCAGGAAGACCAAACAATAGAAGAGCTCTCAGCAGCAGATGCCAATTTCCAATAAATTCAAGCATCACACGGGGTTTTAGCCACATGACTCCTATTGACTTTAATAGGAGTCATGCAGCTAAAAAACCCTCATTGCTTGGAAAGTTGCTTATTAAAAAGTGAATACGAAAAATTAATTTGAGACAGGCGGGTTATTCTGAAAGATCTGGCTTGGAAATACTGTGAGTTATGCCAGCAGAGAATTTGGCCTGATAGTTGCAGCATTACCCTGGACACCTTTTTCCACTTGATATTGTACATGAGCCTTCTCCAGTATTAGTTACCGGATAAAGAAGTACGTGAGCTCAGTTGACACTTTGGTTGACTGCCAAATAGAACTTAATAGAGTTAATAGACACTAATCCTGATTTAGAATTTTTCAGGGTTTGCTCCATAAATTACTGTGGCCACTGTCTGTTTAAATACTGCTTTTAAAGAGGAAGAGTGTAATACAGACAGCTGAGGGCACCCAGGCTTACACTATTCCCTGGAAATAGCATTTCTGAAATCTGTTTAAGACGTTGTTATGTAAAGAGATGGTCTGTATTTTTGAGCTGTTGTAACAGCAGCCATCATTCACCAACAAGTTTTGCCCAAAAGGAAAGGTAGCCTAAAAACAAACTTGAAGGGTTTTTTATCTCCATTTCCATTCCCATTTTCCTTACCAAGCCAGACAAGAAGGAAGTGGAAATATTTGAGCACAGAATCAGTCAAATGTTTTCAAATGGGATATTATATGAAAATAAACATAAACAACAATTAGAGGGACAGCAACTCATTAAAGAGCCAATAAATAATATGTAAATTTCTATAAGACTATCCTCAAAGGTCCTGGTTGGAAAGATCCTCAAGAGAAAAATTACTCTGTTCATTCTTTAACATTTTATGTCGTAAATGCATCTATCATTTTCATGGTTTGTTGCTGATAAGCTAAGAAGAGAATATCTAGGCTCAAATATCTTTTGTTTCATGGTCTGGTTCTCTCTGGGTGAAAAAAAAAAAATCCCCAAATTTGTACCTAGCCCCTTTTGACAAGAAGTAACTCTGCACAGATAGACCAGTCCAATGTATCTCAGATGTTTAACATGCAGGGCTCTTACCTGAACTATGATAAGGAGCCTAATGATTTTATTGGGGGGGATCTTATACATCAGGTATAAAAAGCAGCTGGAATAATGGGTATCCTCACACTTATATGTCCATGTCATGGCAGCCACAGCAGTTTTATTACAATATGGGACTTCTGCACAATGTTGCCCTGTATGAACACAAATCAGGTTCAAAATATGAATACTGAATTCTAACATCTATGGCTCATCCATGCCTTGTTCAATTTGCATGCAATCTAAAACATAGCAAGTTTTTCTATTTAAAAAAAGCGTTAAAGTTTTCCTCAGTTTAAATGTTTTCTCCTACTTACCTCCTCAGCAATAATGGTCGAGACAAATTTAGCACCTTAGAAGCTACAGCACTTAAATCAGCTTTCAGTTAGGAGATAGAAAAGGACTAGAGTGTTTCAGAAAGGGGTAGCTCACAGTTTCTCCAACAAGTTCATATTTCTTTAATATTTTAAGGAAGATCTAGGATTATACTGGATAAGCAAATGGCCTGAGAATGAAAACAGGACAATTCTTATGATTCCTTTCCTTGATCATAGCAATTAATTCAGCTGAGTGGCAAAAGAATTAAAGGACATGTACACACACAGGAGAGTGTGTAATGCAGTCCCATATTTATAGATGAAACTGATATTAAAAATCTGAGGCAGGCACCTTGAAAAGGAAGCTATGTGAAGAACACAGAAAAGAGCCCTGCTGATATTATCATGTCCAAGAAATGGATGATGCATCCTTTTACTGTACTGACATTTCTACTGGCATAAACAGCATAGGATGTCGAAAGTCTGTGAGATAACACTGAATCCTGAAAAAATGTCTTCACTCACCCATGGCACCTATCCATATCACTCTGTTTCCATGTTTTCTGGTTAGTACATTGGCTCCTGTAAATGTAACTAGCTTCCCCCCTTCTCCCCAGGATTTTGGATGACTAACTTCCCCCTCTGAGTAGGAGCACTAGCTTCTGAACATGCAAATGCTAAGCATGACAACTACCTCCTTTCAAATACCAGCACAAGGATTGCCAATGTGCAAAAGGAGTTTCTCATCTGGATTTCTGGCCAGCTTGAGGGCAGAAAGAATGACCTATGGTAGCTCTGCACAGACATCAGCTTTTCTCACCACTCACTCTCATGAGGATAAGAAATTGGAGTCCTCCAGAGGGAATGGTTTTTAAGCTGCTTTTCTCTGGTTCTGGAAACCCCTCCAAATTAATATTGCTCACTCCTCACACAGCAGAGGTGGCCAAGAGGGGAGGTGGTGGCAACAGAAGGCAGGAGGCAAAGGGAAGAGGCACAGTCAGAGATTTTATGAAACTTTGCCACACTGGATTCTCTCGAGATGGCTGCAGAAGCTCAGTCCCACATAATGCATCCCATTACTTAACATACAAATACAGAAACCTGCTGCATTTCATCATTAAATACAGGCTCCAGAAAGTATCTCAGTTAAAGGAGTGAACATGGTGTGTGCTTATTTTTCAATTCACAGCTGTGATGAGAAGCCTGGATTGTTTTGATTCCTTATTTAAGATGGTCTTCCCAAGGGATTTCAAGGTCCTCAGCATTAAGACAACTGCGTGATTAAAAAAAAAAAAAAAAAAAAAAAAAAAAAAAAAAAAAAAAAAAAAAAAAAAGGGAAGAAGCAAATATCCTAATATGCAATCCTGTGGCAGGTGGATGCAGAAGAATATTTTCTGCCCTCAGATATCTTTCTCTGTGTCAGTAAAAATGTAATACTTAAAAAGCAAAAATTAAAAGGAAGAAAGAAATCAAACCACAAAAAGGGAGCCATGGTACCCCAGGGACAACAGGCAAAACATGTCTGAAGTCCTGAAATATGTTAATTGCAAATCAAAGAAGAAAGCACAAACCAATGAAGCAGTGATCCTCTGCAGGTTTCAGCTGACACCTGCATTTAGCTTCCTTATTTTTTTCCACCTTAATGAACATATGGAGACTGCTCTATAAAGGGAGCAACATGTCATACACCCTGGAAGGAGTTTTGCACAGTTGCTGAAATGAAACAGAATAAGTGGTGCTATAAACACCTTCCATTAATCACCCAAACACTGCTATGACACTTAAGCTAGCAGTTTGATTATTAAAAGCCCATGTTCATGGATTTCTTGTTCATGCAAATGTTATCCTATTCCAATAAAGCATTAGGCAAACAATGTGTCAAAAGAAAATTAATCAGTCACCAGTGCCTGGTTTGTTTTTCCATTTCCATTTTCCTTTTTTCTTTTTTCTTTTTTTTTTTTTTTTTTTTCCTTCATTACTTTTAGGAGAAATATCCTTAAAAACCAAAGGTAGGATTTGTATATATTTGGCTAAAATCAAGCAATGCACTAGAAATAAGGGGGTCCAGCCCTTCTTGCATAACCAAAAGGAGGTTCTGAGGGATTCTGTGAGCCTGAAATACCCCAGAGCTGTGGTCCTTGAGGCTCACTTTGGTATTTCCAGAACCCCAGAAAAGCTGAAAGGTGCCACTCAGTGCTGTTATAGACAAAAGAACAGGGAAAATTCAGAGCTTTCCAACTGAGGATGAGACAACTCCATTAACCCAGTCTTGTCTGGGTCAGATGGAATCTCTGACTCTCCTCAATCCTTTACTACCTTCCTCCTTATCTTCTATCCCACACAGTCCTTATGCTGTTTGGGGAGTATTTCTAGGTTGAATCCCCTTCCTTGGGAAGGGCAGAACCTTTTAGAACCTGGAGTTACTCCACATTCCCTGTTCTAAAGCAGCCCATGTGTCCAAACACCTCGATGAGCTGAGGTTTCCCAGAGACACAGATGATGTGGCCAGGCTCATTTCTGATGGAAACCTGCATAGTATAACTTCAAGGGAAAGAAAGAAAAGGATATCTCCTTTTTCTCAGAATGTCATATTTAAGAAGAATTGGTGTTTTTCCACTGGAGCCTGCTTTTCCTGGAAATTCATAGCTAAAAAAAAAAAAAAAAAAAAAAAAAAAAAAAAAAAAAAAAA
>WEIU01007875.1:61717-130229 GCA_013389925.1 Aegithalos caudatus | reverse complement strand
AAAAAAAAAAAAAAAAAAAAACCTGGATGAAAACAAAACCATGAAACCAAAATGTCAGAACACAATTAGCAGTCTATCTGTCCAATAAAAATATCCATTTAATGGTATAGCAAAAAAAAAAAAAATAGACACAGAAACACATTGATATCTTGTTTGTATTAAATGATTAGTTTATAATAAATTTACTTTTTTCAAAATGAGACATCTAATAAACAGATTACAGAATATACAAAAATATTCTTTTAAAACTTCTTATCACAGTTGTGTCTATTTGCATTTCTCAGGAAAAGCTGGACAAACTCAGAGCTCTTAATGTTACTGCATTCATCTCTAAATTGTTCATGGTTTTCCTCCACCTGTGATTTTTTTTTTCATCATTTTAAAATGTATTTAAAACAACAAAATATCCCAGTTTTAGTGTTATCTAGTCAGCTAAGAGAGGTGATGGCAACAGTTCAAAACTAGATTACTGCCTCTTGAGGTTTCCCTAAAGAAAATGGAATCTTCAATGTGGCAGTAATAGGAAAGGGAAATATCTGATTTCAGCAGATTTGTGTAGTTACCAAGGAATTGTACTTTTTCTTTCTTAACAATTGTCAAAAGTGAAAAGATTGCTCTGGATTAGCACTTTGAAGCATTTTTAATGGATGCATCACTGTAAGAGCTGATTGTGTGCAGCAGGATGGGATTTGTCTTAGAAGCCACTGTGGGTCATGTCTGTGAGTCTGACTGCTGCATGTAAGCAGGTGGGGAATATTCCAGAAAATCTAGAATATCTGGCCATCTTATAACACAACAGAGGGTCTGCACACTTATTCTTAGACAAGATCTCAATGCTATTTATTCATACAAAATATGAAGGCACAGTTTCACAGGCAATTTATGTGTTCTCTCTTGTTTCTAAAGCCAAGAACTTGTTTGGTTTTTCTTGTTTGCTTGTTTTAATTATATATGTGTTTGGAATATGTCATATCCATGGAGCCCACCATTATAGAATGCAGCTTCACAATACATCCCTGGGGTATCACACTGGGAATTTCCTCACCTCCCTGCACAGCTCAGTGGCAAACCAGACCTTTTGGGGCACATGGAGAGGACATCCTGGAGATGACTTCCTGGAAAGCCCCATTTAAGTATCACTGCACGAATATATTGAGTCTGAGACAAACATTTTGATGACAAGGAACAGCAAGGTCTTCCTCAGTGTCAGTGAAAGCCAGGGAAGACAAAGAATTTTTCCCTGGCCCCAGGCTTTTGCCTTTCAGATCTCTCTGTAATTGTATTTCTGTGTTTAGCTCTGTTGGTTTAAGCATCTTGGGGCAGCTAAGTTAGCACACATGAGGGACCTTTTGCTACTTTTGTTCTGTGAACCCTACAGCAGTCAAACAACTTTGACTTTCAGACTTTTTTTTTTGCTTTAGCTCCATGTCAAATAGTAATGTGTAGGCTGAAGTGCTCAGTGTGTCAACCTATCAGACCTGGAGTGTTAATGAACGGGTCTTGTGGACTTTTTTGAGGCTGTTCACCTAAATGTGCATAAGATCACACACAGAATCTTAGGAAGGGCCAGACACAGCACATTCAAACCTGTGACTGATGGTACAAGACCATCCTTCCTTACCTTAGGGACTGAGAGATCTTTTGGCCATAATGTTCAGTCTGAAAGTTCAGGCTTCTAAGAGAAGACAAATTATTTACTTTCATGAGAATTTTACCAATATTTCATACTCCCAATAGCAACACTAAAACATACACTTCAGAAAATATATACCTATAAATTCAGTGCTTTAAAATGCTGCCTTCTATCCACCTATATAATTTGTCTTTAATTCATAGGGAAAATATAGAAATGCAAACAGAGCCAGGAATGATTTATGCCACCTAGAGAACTTGCAACAAAATAGAAAAAAATGGTATGACATTCAGCAGACTCTCCTTGGGTGTCTGTTTTTTCTGTGTTAATGGGATTAACTTGTATTTACAAATTACTTTGTAGATGTGGTGCTTAGGGACATGGTTTCGTGGTGACTTGGCAGTGTTGGGTTAATGGTTGGACTTGATGATCTTAAAGGTCTTTTTCAACCTAAATGATTCTGTGATTCTCTGATTCCATAACTCCCACACAATTCCTGGTAACACTCTCATTAACCCTATCCAAACAAGGAGAGTAATATAAGTTTCTCCTACCCATCCTCTGTCTTTAGCAAAACCCTGAGATATACTGGCACCCATTTAAAATCAACCCTAAAGCCATCCATTCCTAATGATTCAAAACTGACAGATTTATTCATATACTTCACCAGACACACTTAGCCCCGGAGGGCCTTGGAACATTTTCTTCGTAGATCTTCAGGGAATTTATGCAAATGCAAAGTTCTCTACTTAAGAGAGTTTCAGGAGTGCAATAACAAGGATGGTATAGCTCAGGAACTGTGATGCAGAGGAAGATTTCATTACACCTGCCAATATTAAAACTGGTTCTTGCCCGTGTAATGAGCACCCATTTTTATGGCAGTAAATTTGCATTGGAGAGTTTTTGGGGTTAGGTTATGTTAGTCCATTTCAGAATCACTTCTGAAGGCAGGAGAGCATGGCCTGCTGTTGACACTGTATTCACTACACCATTTTACCCTGATTTTTTCCTAAAAACCTAAATATTTCATGTTGATGTCTTACTCCAAATTTATCTGATTAAAATCAGAATTCTGTGAACAATTAAAGGAAGTCAAGATTGATGTACTGATGGCAGCAAATTTGTACTCCAGTTAACTCCAGTTTCCTTCTTCACTTATGAACTGAATGTTCTTCTAAAAGCAGTGCATTGAGAAGCTTTTCCCAAGAAAAAGCTCATTTGGAAAATGTAACAAGGATGGGTATTTCTGTTGCTGTAGTTACAAGTTGCCAATTAACAGAGCCCTTTTCAGAAAAGGATCTGAAAACTTCACTACAAACTTGAGGTTACCATGACATCATAAAATCACTATTCCCAAATTTTCACAAACAATAAATTTTTATAAATATTATTCAGAAAATTTCTTACTGATCCCTTCTATGTAAGTGACATACAGAATTCAAGAGAAGGAGGTAAATTTTTAAAATACAATTTAAAGAAGGAGATGCACTAAAAGTAAGCAGTTGAAGATTTGAGAAAGGCTCAAGAGGACAAGATGACCCAGGCCATGTAGTTTATATGGATTTGTTTTAATAAAGGGCTCTAGAAATGGCTCCTGACTAAAGCTGACATTCACTGTTGTCTGAGCAGAGATGTGTTAGGCTAGAGACGTGGTAAAAAATGAGCTCCCCCAAAAAAATTTTTGATTCATACAATCCTTGAATAGTTTGCCTATTAAAAAGTTTTTGTTCACTTCTAATATTCCAGATAAAATTCAAACAAATGTACCATGTCTTTTCCTTATTAAAAAGGGAGAGTAAAGTTATTGGGGTAAAGTGACCCATCCTCAAATCTTCCTGTACTGGAGGTTCAAATTATCTCTTCCATGAAAATCTCACACTTCTGGCAGATGAGGAAATTATAATAAACAAAATTAGGTCCCATCTTCAAAAGGAAATCCGACACTCCTTTTCCTCAGTTTCAATTGCCCTGAAACCAAAAATGTAGGAAAAAATTATTCAAAATATACAAAATCATTTTATTAAACGGGTTTTTTATGCAAAAACACTTGTTTGATTTTGTTTCCATACCCCTCTAATTGAAAAGTTTGAAATGAAAAAGAAAAATACAAATCAAAAAGAAGGACTTTTCCCCAGATACTTTCCTGTGTGAAAAACATTCCTGCATAAAACCCTGTGTATTATTAAATAGAAGGTATCTGTGATTTTAAGCTCTAATTCCTTCTAAAATTGGAGCTAATGTTTAACTTCTAATTCAACAAGTTTTACTGCATGAAAACTAATTATATCTAAAATGTTTTTCTTCACCATCATTCTGATTCTATGAAAACTTATATTTTTGCTGCCTCTTAGCTACAACAATTATCCTACTGAATCAATGAAATTGGTCCTAGGTTTAAAATAATGTCGACATACATGAATTTGGTGTCTTAAAGGAAAAAGATTATAGCAATATTGTCAGGCATTTATTATCATGTCTTTCTGATGAGAAGTTGAAATGGAGATTAAATATTCTTAGATTTTTTTTTTTAATAGTGTTATTGTCTTTTTCTTTAATAGTTATTTTCCTTAGGACTTAGCTCAGCTTTTTTTTTTTTCCTGTTGCACTCACTCAGGGCAGCTATCATATCATAGCCAGGAAAGATAATTGAATGAAGAATTGATTTTTATTGCCTATAATAAAAAGCAGTTCTTATTACTTTCACAAATTACTCATAATTACAATTGTCTAGAGAATGCCTTATCACCCTGAGTGGAGTCGAAATAAGCTGGATGCACAATAGTACTTCCATGTCTGTGATTTAAAACTTGTGTTCTCATTAATGGCAATGTAAATTAGTACTATGGCAAATTAAGTTGGTATCATTTTACTGGACAGATTCTAATACTGCTGGGGAAGAATCTTAAGCAGACATGCAATTTATTTCTGAGTGGCACCATTCCTGCTGGAGCACGTGCACAGAGTCTAAGACATTTCTTTAATTATTAAGTTGTGCAAGTTACACCTCATGAAACATTTTGATTATGTCTTTTAGAGCCCAAGTGTTGGAAACTCTGGAGTGCTATAAGCAGGTATCTGATTTGTCCCATTGCAGACATGCAAAGCTAGTTCCAGCATTCAGATTGCTCTGATTAGCTACAGCAGATATTTATTGAATGGCCTTTACTGAAGTCTCGTCTTTAAATTTCACAGAAAAGCAGCAGAAACCTTGCACCTGGCACATCTGAGTTGTTTTCCTCTTGTTTATCGGGCAGTAAGGCAAATAGAGAACATATCTGACTTTTTCCTGTCCTTATTCTTTTTTTTTTTTTTTTTCTTTTTTTTTTTTTTTTTTTTTTTTTTTTTTTTTTTTTTTTTTTTAGTAGAACAGGTAATTCTGGATCAATTTAATATACTTGCTCTGTTATAGGACAGAGAGGGAAAACCTGGAATTAAGCAGAACCTCTCTCACCTCACTAAAGAAAAATGAGTTCTTAAAAATCCCCTGGACAGTCAGTCCTCGTTAACTTCCATTGCAGAGGTTTGTGACTTGCTTAAATGTGTTATTCAGATAAATCAAGGTATTGATCCCTCTTGATTATTAAAAAAATGTCTTCCAGGAAGAATGAGAACCAGTTTAGGTATGAGAAGTGGATATTTCTTCTTTTAACCTTTTGTATGGCTGGAAAATATCTGGCCTTCCCATGATGTTGTTGAATAGTATGACCATAAATGTGGATTAATTTTCTGAGGAGTGGTTTAATGATAATTTAGATTCACTAGTTATTTTTATATCATACTTTATATTTTATGTGATTTAGGTTGCTTACTTAAAACTTACCATCTTTAAGGGAAATCTTTATTCTTGACACCACTGTGCAAACTTGGATTCACAATTATTTTTACCAATCAACTAGTCCTATTAATTCACTAGAATTTGCCTACGGATGTAATCAACAATTTAAAGAGCAGTTTTTACATTAAATTCACATACTAGATATCCAGACATGTCCTAACCACACTGTTCAACACAAACAGGTAGCATATATAGGCATGTGTTGGGCATCTGCAGTTATTCAATACTAAAATTAAATTATCACAGTCCTTATTAATGTATATGATATTTTCAATAGTCTGTGCCTCGGGCACTGGTACCAATAAGAACATTTTCTGGTTTTGGTAGTAAAAGTCCCAGTTCAAAGCATCAAAAAAGAGAAAATAAAAAGAAGACCAACCTAGAATATTCTGTGAATTTGTGAATATGTGATTTGTAAATCTTTTCTCAGGATGTCCCATGTGAAATTTCAGGGAAGAAATGCATATGTAGACTTTCTCAATAAATTCTTTTAATGTCATTCTACCCTCAACAAGAGAAGATTTTCCTGCTAATATTAAAGGAAAAAGGGGAACTATAACCTTGGAGAGAAATCCAGCAAGTCCTGGGAACCTTGGAGGACATAAACTGCTCCCTTGCTGGATTCAGCAGAGTGCTGTGGACTCTGCAGCTCCTTCCAAGGTTTCCTTCAGTATCCCCCTGCTCTGCACCCCTGATTCATGGAACATCTGAAGAGACAACACTTTCTTATTCCCATGGACACAATCCTCAGTTATTCCCCATATTCACCAGGCTCTCAAGTAACATAAATCATGTCAAAGCCAGCACACACACCTAGGTTTCAGTTTGCACTGCAGTCCAGATTCCCAAGCTGAATTTATTTTCCATCTTGAGCCCACGGTGTCCTAGGAAGGCAACTGGGGAGGAAAAGTTCTTCAGTGGGATCACTGCATTCAGGTTCTGTTTTCACATGTCCTGTAGATGTTACAGCACTCTCAAAACTTCTCTTGCTCCATCCCTTGTGAAGGATTTCTGCACCCAGTAACAGAAAGCCATGGGGAAGGACTGAAGTTGGCTCTTAGATGGAACCATGGAGTGAGTTTCTGTCTGAGAAGACTGATGGAAAAACTCTCTGGAAAATGAAACATTACCTTGAGAAGCCAGACTGAGAGTGAGGTTTCTATCAACAGAGCAGTGCTCAGTTCAGAAACAGAAGGTGAAGAATGATTTACCCTTAGAGAAGGGACTGAACCAGCAAGGGCTGTGAGATGCACTTTTGATTTTTATGATGATTTTCACAAGATGCTTATATGGCTGATGACCATGGAATGCTTCAGTGTTCACGGACTCCTGCTAGCAGGGCAGAGCTGAGTGTCCAACAGAAGTCCTGGGGCCACCTCATCAAGGGATTCTCAACACACCTCTGGCTCTTCCCACTTCCAAACAAAGACCTGGTGGTATCATCCAAGACAAAATCCTCCCAGACCTCTCCAGGCACAGCCAGGCCTCTTCCAAAGTGCAAGAGATGGCTTTGGTGAGTACATCCTGGTGAAGGGAACAAGGGGCATGAGAATGAGAGGCACATGGATCTTGCCAAAGGACTTGATGTATGGGCACTCTGGGCATGACAAGTGAAGCAGCAGCATGTTTCCTTTTGTCCTAAAACTTCCCATGATCATTTCAGGAACTGATGCCCCGCACCCAAATTTCTTGGGACCATTAACTACTTAAAACTACTCAGTAGTCACTGTTTGAATGTTGATGTGGTGTGTTATCTTCTGTCCTCCTAATCATGCAAATCAATTGCATGGTGGTTTGTTTTGTTTTTTTTTTCTCTTTTTCTGACAGATATATAGAAAGGAGAGACATTGATCCAGGTCACTTTCTTCATGAAAATTCCAAACAAATTCAACTTACTCAGGTGGACCAAAAGCAGATGATCTAGCAGAGCAACTTCAAGACAACTAGAGGACTGAAGTGAGAACCTGCATCCAAAAGGACTATGGGAATCAATCTAATAAAATCAGCTACTGCAGCGTGGATCTATTAGAAGTTGTTTGCTTATGGATGCAGGACAAAAACACCAGAATGAAACTTTTAAGTGCTGGACAGTCCCAGAGATATTATCACCAGCCATTGTGGTAGCAGACAAAGCTCCATGATCCTGCAGGAATTTGGTCGAGTGAAACCATTTTCAGTATTTTGGACTGGGTTTCCAACCACTACAAAAGATGGGAATAGTCCTTATTCTTTTCCAATGACTGTGCTGTGTGGGGAAAACATGTATTTCTCTGCAACAGGCCATGTGACTGCTGCTTTTTTCCCTCAATAATGTAATACCTCCAGAACTATAATCATTCCTTGTTCTTAATGTTCTCATATTAGACCAATTCACCAACATTTACTGTTTATGATAAAAAATAATTGTGTTTCCATGTTGAAAGTGTATGCAATTCCTTAACTCTTTATGTTTTTCTGGGCCCTTCTGAATTTTCATACCATTTGTACCACTTTGCTAACTAGAAAACAGATTAGAAGCTGACCTACTCAAGTGGCCAAGAGAAATTACTGTTGTTAACAATCAGTTCTAGAAATATACATATATATACATATTTTTACATATTAATAATTTTTAAAAATTATATTATGAGGATAGCACTTAATCACTGCAAAACCTGAGTAATTAAATCAGAAAGGGGTTTCAGACTTTCAGGGTTTGCCTTCTTTAAGTGGTCCTCAGTCTTCCACAAATAAATTTACATCTTTTTTCTCTTTTCTTCTGATCCACCTCCTCCCTTTTTCCCCCAAACATTACTGACTTCCCCTTGAGCTTCCCCTGGCTCCCATTACTGCCTTCTTGAAGGTTCCCTCCACTGTGTCAGCTCTGACTGTGCTGGTTAATTCATCCATGCTCTGCATCACTCATAATTAACCTGGAACATGGTAAATTCAGCTCTTTCAGACTTAAAAGCTACACTTTTTCAGATTTTATGTAATATAGGGCAGGTAGCACTGTGGCAACCTACAGCTTTTAACTTGCGCCAGTGATAGCACTCACTGGAACTCGATGTAATACAAGAGAATGAGAAATTGTCACACTGCTTCTTAATTTCTTTCTTGAAAAATAGATACAGTAGTATAGACTGATACCTTATTGCTTGCTGTCATGAAAAGTCAGTCTTGAAATACTTGTCATCTGCTTTCCCTGTTTACAAAATTTCTTCTCCTCCACCCCCCTCTTCCAGCTGCCAAGCTAAGAGCAATATTTCATTTCTTTTTAAATGTAAATTATTTATTCTTGGATAATAGTCAAGTAGGATGTTGCAAGTAGATACTGTTTTTTTTAAAACAGGCTGAAACATCCAACAGCAGAAATCAAAATTAAATCATAAGAAGCATTGTCAAACAGTTCCTATTGTTTATTCTTCCTTTTGTCTTCACTGACCCTTTAGAGGAAAAGTTCTTCATAAAAAAGTTTATCTAATACATATCCAATTATTTCTTAAAGAGTGTTCTGGTGTGTATTTCATGATCTATTGTGGTCAGTGCTTTAATTAAACTTTTGCAGGGTACCTGCATGAAAATATAACCAGTGAGACAGACATCCTTGTTCTATGGGAGGTGATTGACAGCAGGGAACAGATTGACTTGGCATGTTAGTGAGGCTCATTAATCTTCTTCAAGCACATACTGGGAAAACATGGAGTTCTCTCAACAAGCTGTTACCAAAACAGTTTCTGGTTGAACAGTAGGGAAACTAAAGGTACAAGGGGAAGCTGTAAGCAAAGAGTGAGATGCTCTTGCATGATGGAGCTTTGTAGTCTGGGGGGTTTGTCACTGTGTGTGCTTTAACATTTAGAAAAAGGTAATGGATGTCTCTCAGAAGTTAATCCATTATCACTTAGGTTTGAAGTATTATGCTCTGAGTACAAAGCTGGATCTTAGATGTTGAAATCTTGCCATGAGTCTTGAACTAGAGATTGTTTAATTAATTTTATACTGGACAAACACACTGCTTCTTAAACAGAAAAATATATACAATGTGCTTTCATATGTATATAATGTTACAAAAGTTGGGAAACATAAGTTTCTTAGAAGAAGTACAATGGAAGGGTTGCTTCCCTTCTGGTGTATGAGGATATCCTGTTGGAAAATCAAGTTAATTAGAGTGGAAAAAAATATGGTTTCATTTGGTATTTCTGAACAGCTTCTCAGTAGAGAGACTTTTAACATCACTCATACGTGACATGTATTAGACAAGTTTCCATTTTTTCTTATACTGAACACTTAGCAGGAAGGATTGATTTTTCTTTTTTCTGGCTCCTAAATTACTTGATAGCTAATATTTTAACCACAGTCTACATGTGGTAATTCTCTAAAATCTACTTTTATAATTTTATTCATGTAACTATGAGTATATGATCTGAAAGAAACTCTTTTTAACACAGAATTCAGAAGGTGACTCCAGCTGAGGTATGCTGAGGTGAGACATAAAATGAGGCATTTTAAGGTAGATACATACACATACACCATTATATTTATGACATGGTCCTGAAATGTATCTCTAATGCAGATGCAACCAATGCAAAGAACCTAAGTTTGCAAAGGGCTATGAATGTGCTTTTTACTCCCACAGCACATGACAGAATTCCCTCAAGATAGAAAAAGTGCTCCAGACCTCAGGCAGCAGTGGTCATTAGGAAGAAATGAGGCCTAAGTTCCTTCCAAAAGTCTCCTGCCCACATAATAAATTTACCTCACAAGCCAAAAAGCTAAGAAGATTTTAAGAGGTGATTGCAAGTAGTCTGCAAACACTTTTGTTTTTTAAAAGTTTTTTTCTCATTGTATTTCCCTGAAAGTACCAAAGGGACTGAACTTACAGAATTCATCACTATCTCAAACATACAACTTAGTTCTCTGATATTTTTTCATTTGTAAATTGAAGAACATTTTTATTGATGCAGTAGATAGTACAGGCAAACTAGATTCTATCAAAAACCCCATGAAACATTCAAAGCAGCTTTAGGATCTGCTTTACATACGATATATTGCAAAAAAAAGAAGTTTTCTCTGCTTTCTTACAGGAGACATTTTCATGTACATTCATTTTGTTTGCAGAGATTTCTTTTCCAGTGTGGTGTCAATGGAATGGTTAAACACTATAAATCTTAGCAGGCCTACAGACACACAGAGGGAAAAAAAAAACATAGACTTCAACACACTAAAGCATGTGGGATGTACATTGGAGCAAAATTGGACACCATTAATAGAGGTTTCCTGGTAGCAGAACCACTCTAATGTGAATTTTTATTTCAATTTGGTTTAGTGGGCATGCTTGAGGTGTCATGCTCAGCTCTAAAATGCAAAGCTGACAGCAAGATACAATGCACAACAACACTGCACTCTGCTGTGTCTTCCTTGGGCCTCCTTTATTACAGTAGTTGCAGTTCTTTACATTTCCAAATTTAGGCTCATCAATACATCTCCCTTCAAGAGGAGCAGCATGCATATGAATTTTAGAAAGAAGGAGAAAAACAATGGTAATTTAATAATGTTAATCAGTCCCTCCTTTTGGGATATTCTGTGGGTTACTATATCCTGCATTTTCATAGAACAAAGTTCTTCTACCATATAGAATCACCAGGCCTTGTGTACTCACTACTTTTGAAAATTGGGTCCATGGTTTCAGCATAGGATACAAACAACAAATCTCAGATATCTGCAAAGTGTTCTTCAGGCTTTCTTGCCACTGAGTAATGGGTGAGAACAATGAAGCTCATAAATAAGTTTGCTTAATTTTTTTTTTACAATATTTGACAAAATGCACGGTCTAATTGATCCTAAACTTTCACAGAGATGTATACATTACGTTTTCATAAAGTAAGATTTAGGAGGAGTAAAAAAAAAAAAATCTGCAAGGACCAAAAGTATTCAGTTTACAGACTATGGAAAAGTACAGGTGAAAGCTGCTCACAAGTGTCTTTATGGACACTTTCAGTTTATGGCACCTTAGTAGATGACTGATCCTTGTGTTGCTGTCCTGCTCCAACCCTGTCAAAGTGTTGGAAAGATTTCTGAGCCTGGGAAAGAGACCCAGCTGTGAAGGGAACCTGCAAGCAAGGTGGAGGAAGAGTATTTACAAGTGCATGGAGTGACAGGACAAGGGGGAATGGATTCAAACTGAAAGAGAGTAGGTTTAGATTGGATATTATGAAAAAAATTATTTCCTCTGAAGGTGGTGAGGCCCTGGCACAGGTTGCCCAGAGAAGCTGTGGCTGTCCCATCCCTGGAGGTTCCCAAGGCCAGGTTGGATGGGGCTTGGAGCAGCCTGAGATAGTGGAAGGTGTCCCTGCCCATGACAGAGGAAACAGATGATGCTTAGAATCCTTTCCAATCCAGGCCAATCCGTGATTCTTAAGTGAAAATTCAAGTTTGGTCTCTATTTGGACTGATCTTGAAGGTTGTTTTTTTTTCTGCACCTCACACCAATGCCTAATCCTTTATGCTACACAACATCAAAATCAGAGAAGCTGTTGAGAACCAGGCTTTTGCCATTGGGGCAGCTTTACCACAGTTAGAGAGTAAAACCTTGTTGTCTGTATCTTCTCTGTCCTGTGCCCATGTCCAGACATAATTCCAATGTTCAGCTGGCTGGGGTTTGTCCTGCCTCTCACTTCTTTTTATGCTGCATGTTGCATCATCCCTTTCCTGCCTTCCCCTTTAACCCACATGCTCCCTTAAATCAGATTTCTCCCTTTGGCAGGTCTATGTTAGGATCTAGACCTCTCCACCAAAAAGCAAAAAACTTTAAATGCCTTATTGGACATTGTTCCAATATCTCCAAACCCATGACTACACCAGACAAGATTCTTTTGAAATAAAACATCCAGAGATAGGCATTGATTTATGTCTACAGACCTGACTTTTAGAATCCTGGAAAATTTAGAACCATGAGACCCCCACCATATGCACCCAAATAACAAAGGATGGTAATGGTGTTGAGACAAACAGGTTCAGTCAAGTTTGATAAAGCCTAAACTGGAGATGAAAAACAATCTGGAAACTTCTGTATTCATCATCCAGTGACATTTGAGGAACCAAAAAATGGTCTGTGCTTCTGAAATTAGAAGCTCAATTTGAACATGTTTAAAGAAGAATTTTTCTTGTGCCTTAGTTCAACTTTTTCCACTTGCTGTTTCTTGAGAAATTTCTGTCCAAGATTTCAGGCCATTCCTTGTCCTTACTCTTCCTTCACCTTCTTGATCTTCTGTACACTCAGTGAAGCACAGATGGGAGCACTCAAAACAAGCCAAATGTGTGTCAGCCCCTTCACCCACATATGCACTGAATGAAGGTGAATAAAAGAACAAACAATAGCTCTAATGGGGTGCCACAATAAAAGCTTTATAAACCTAAGGGTGATGGCCATCACAAAAAGAAGCTTTTAAATGATGCCTAAAAGCATTTCAGAACCTGAGATAAATGTGGATATACCAGCAAAAGAGATGCACTATTTAGCCATCACTCCAAGAAAGGTAACTGGAAAGCTTTATGCACAAGTATTGTAGCTCAAACCCTTCAGGACAGGGTTTGAACTCATACCAATCAGAGAAAGAAGCATTAAAACCAATTAAAATAGTATTCTTATGTAGGGCACCTGGTGCTGTTAATCGAGCCAAAACAGCTTCAGCAGCACCAAAAGTGCTTGTGCAAAAGCAGTTATCTGAGAAACTGCTGCTGAGTTCTCATAGCACTCTCACAGACAGGCAGCAGAGGCTGTTATGCTCATGCAGAAAGTGCACAGTAATGGTTTAGTTATTGCCAAATAATTCCTGTATTGCTAATTACATGGAGCATTTTGAATAAATTATTCATATGCGGTTTAACCTTTTTAAAACAAATGTTTTTAATCTGTTCTTAATCTGTTGTAGGCAGCCCCTATTTTGTTCAAGTGCATGCTCCCAGAGTAAATAGTACTGATGCTGGTAACTAACATAGGCTAATTGTGGGGAGAGGTACTTCAAATATCCATTTCTTCCCTATGTGTGGGTGCCTGGCCATGCTGAATTGTAGCACACACTATGCAGTAAGTAGATTCAGCAATAAAACTGACTGTAAATTAATCTAATGTTTTCTTTGTCACAATGATGGATCGTGTACAGTCAAAGATCTGACACCTTACAAGTTAGGAGGGACTATTTCTCCTCCTTACTTGCTCTATTTTTCAAAATTCATATGGCAATTCACCTGGAAAATCTCAAAATTGTTGGTTGGGAGACTTGGCAAGTCTGTTTTCATTTGACATTTGAATTGCAGTTGAGGTATTATGAAAAGCTGCCTAACTGCCTAGGTGCTGTGCACCTTTGCAATGCAGTGTAAATTATTTTAGTACCAATGATTTATATGTGTTTTCCCTAGACTTCTGAGTTTTGCTAAGATTAGACTTTCAGTTATTATTTATTTTCACATCTCTGCAAATATAAAAAGTGAATTATTCATCTCTGTGTCATAGCCTCATATGGTTGGGAGGGATCTCAGAGGCTATCTCCTGCCCTAAGAGGCATCAACAGCAGATGTATTAGTCCTGACAGATGCTTGTTTAAGGTCTTCTCATAGATTTCCAGAGATGGAGTCATCACAGTGTCCCAGACAGTCTGCTCAGTGTTTCCCTACCCACAGCTCAAAAGAAGGTTTGTTTAGGGGTTTTTTTTATCCCCTAATGGTATTGTTTTTATTGAAACTCATTTCTAATCCTGTCCAGCACTGGCCTGAAGAATAGAACCCTCACCTTCACACTTATTTTGGTATCTGAAGACCACTGCTGCTCCCACAACAGGTTATTAATTTCCTTCATTCATTTGTCATAAGTCATATTTCCTTATACTTCCAAAGGTTCTCTAGCTTGGCTCAGCCCCATGAGCAAAATGTTGTATTTCATCTGCAGTGGAATTTCTTTGCAGTGTCTATGATGTGGCTGTCCACAGCAAAGTCACCATAGGTTCCTTTTATACCCACCAGAGAGCTCACCACCTCCCCAAAATCAGCAGCACTTCAGGCACAAATGGTTTCAGAGCCCCATCCAACCTGGCCTTGAACAGTTCCAGGGATGGGGCACTCACAGCTTCTCTTGCAAAGCTGTGCCTCGACACCCAGTGCAGCACTGACCCAGTTTGAGAGACAGTAAATCAGTTTGCTTTCCATGGAAAAGCTACACAATCAGTTGTTCTTAGTGCTAAACACACAGGTAAAGGTGTAAATTACTCCTGAGGTGTTGCATATTCCACATTTTATGTCAATCTAAATTAATGTGGGAATCTAAATAAATGACTGGTCCATCTGCCTTTGACTGCAGTAAATGTATCTCTTATCTTCCCTGAACCCTGAACACATTTATTCTTCAGAACCCCAGGCCTTACTCCAGGGGCTGTGCTTCACAGTCTGGTGCCATAAAACACTTGTACAAAAAAGTGGTGGTTTGCAGAAAATCCATGGGGATCAGGACATCTAAGGACCCAGCCAAGACCATTCACTGATTTCAGTCTTAGACAAATCTCTTTCTTTGTTTCTCTTTTTATCGTTATCCTTTCAGATCTCTGGGACAAAGAATATTTCTTTCTTTGTTTTTCAGTCTCTGCTGGGACTTGTGGGTGCTATTGGAAACGAATTAATAACAATAATATGTTAAGCTTATAATAAACCTGACATTTACAGAAAGAAAAGCTACTCATTTTTATTTCTGAGTATGTTAGATACAAGGCCAAATATATCCTGTACCAGGAATAGTTTTGTATCAGAGGGAGAATTTCAGCCCCATTGAAGAAAAAGTGAGTTTTGCAGGCACAGTTTTAACTGCAATCTATTATTAAACCCAAAAAGAGCAAGGTGTGATGGCAGGGTGCAATGTAGCAGGTTTTTTTATCAGATAACTGTAGAATTAGACATGGAGGGGACTCTTCTTAGGTTTTAGAGGATTTTCTTATGGATTGTTCCTCTGGCTGGATTTCCAATACAGTACCCATTTCTGACAAGTTTAGAGTTCACATTGTATCATTTCTTGTGTCTACCTGTGCTGGATCTAGCAGCTCAGAAGAATTTTCTGATATTCTGTTTACAGTTTGCTTTATTCATAGAAATGTCCCTTTAGAGCTTCATTTTAAAGGCTTATCTATTTCATAGAAACTAATGCACTTTTCATTTTCTCGTATTTGGTATTAAACGCAGATAGCAATCTTTGACTTTCTTTTGTAGAAAAGGTTATTATTTTTCTTTTTATCACATGGATGTCTGTAAGTAGCATGTAAAATTATCTCTGCTCTTCTCCTGTAGAATTGCAGACGCATAGTGCTTGACTGCAAAGCTCTGTAATTTTCATGTTGTTTTTTTTTATTTTTTTAATACCCTGCATTTAAAGTTTCACATCTGCAGATCTGAAGAGGAGGATGTAAAATAAAAAGCACACAATTTTCTCAGGAAAACAAAAGAGGAGTGGGTGGCTTTAGATAAAATGATTGCCTTGTACCTCTGACACTGATTATTTTGTTTGGTGGTGCATGAGGCTCTGGAGGAAAGAGTCCATTTGGGAGAGACATCTGCACTCCACATTTACCCAGTACAATGGATACAAGTTAGTCTCTGGCTGAAGGAAGAATTCAGGTAGATTTAGGCAGAAATGAATGTTCAGTGTTAAACAAAATGCTGCATTATGGAATGGATGTTAAACGATGTGTCAGGCAGCTCTAAAGCAGACCCTCTAAAATGAAAAGATAACATTGCCTCCATGTCCTACTTGCTTATTTGCACTGAAGCATCAGTGACAAAATATAGATTGTTTCTCTGATTCTATCCAAAGCAAGGCTTTGATTATCTTCAGCTGCCAGGCAGACTAAGCCCCAGGTATTATCATGAGACAGACTTTAACTCAAGACGTAGTTTACACCGCATTTGTGGTCAAAACATTTATAGCTGTCCTGGGCATATGCAGAATCATAAATAGAACCCAAGATATTTTTCAAGCAAGAGAGATTTTTTTTTTTCTTATTTCTTGTATTTCTTGTTTCAACCCAAACTTTGAAAGGCACCTTTTTCTACAAAAATTGCAAGGATTTCTCAAGGAAGAGGAGGGTATTTGTGTGTGGAAATGAGGAATTATGAGATTTCACTATAGCAAGCCTAAAGGGAATAAATTTTTTTCTTACAGGTCAGTGAAAACAAGGTTAGTCGAACTTCTCGTTGAATAATCAAAAACCAATATACTATACATCCATGTAAAACTTGTCTGATTCAATATTTGCTTTAATTAGCTTGCTGCAGCAGCTAGTGATCCCTTTAGAGAGCCAGTATTTCAGGTTAGGATTCTACTGAAAGCCCTGCCATGCCAATTTTTAAAAAATCCCTCCCCCACATTCCTCACATTTCCTTGATTAAAAAAAAAAAAGAAAAAAAAAAAAAAAAAAAAAAAAAAAAAAAAAAAAGCAAGTTTTAGGCCTTAAAATCATACTTTCATTGTTAAATACTAATGAAAAATGTTTCAAAGCATGGTATTCCATGCTCTTTTAGAAGGCTAATCTAAGGGACAGAGAGGTTATACAATTTAATCTGGGTAATGTGACATATTAAAGGGAGGGTCAGGACTGGAACATAAGAGGTTTGGTTTTTTCTATCCTAGGAATATTCATAATTATCATCTTATGCTTAAGAACTGTGTGAGAACAATCTGTGCTCCTATTTTATTTTTTATTTTTTTTAATATGATCCTGAATGGGTGGTGTTAAGGACAATTTAGACAAAAGTCAGTGCTTCCAATTTTGTGGGAAAATCCTTGTTCTTTTGAAGAAAAAGACTGAATCTGTCTGAAAATGTTTTATGCCAGAATTTTCTGCAGAGCAGAAGCTCTCAAGAGGCATTGAAATTGGCAGCCTGGCTACATGTATTTCTACAAGGATATCGGATTTACAGGACTGCAGCAGAGATTTCATAAATTCCCTGGTTTTAGGGCAAATCACCCAGGAAGACTGGCCCAGGAGTGAGGGCCTCATATCTCCACGGTGTCTGGCTTTAAGTGCTATCCTGCCTCACAGCTAAACCAGCACCAGAGGCCTCTCACAGGGGGCTGCATCTGGACTGACACATCTAATTTCTTTTTTTTTTTAACTTTGTCCAAGATATTTCCAATCACTACTAGCGTGAAGCGTAGTAAAAATCCCCTTCCTCCTCTTGGGTTTAAGAGGACAACTGAATAAGCATTGAAAACATCTATTAAACAACTTTACCCAGTTTCTTGTTCTCTCAGAGCCTAATAAAATAGCCTTCAGGTGTTTGAGCTTTAAATGAGACAATAAACTTCATCACACTGGGGGTTTTTTAGGCTCTTTTTGGATCATTGATACTCTAAGGCTTTTAACATTCCTAGTTACAATTCCAAGCAGCAAAGGGTAAAACAAATGGATGAAGGTTTCTAATGCTTACAAATCATTACCCAGAAATTAAATATACAGCTAGATAATTTCTGTGTTTCTTTTTGGGTAAAGATTCTGCTTTGGAATTAAAATCCTTACTCCTCTAGATATTCAGATGTTTACAGGTCTGATATTGAAAGGTATCTTTTGGGTACATTGTTCTTTGCATTTCACTTCTTAAGCCCTCCCTTCCAGAAATGTTGAAGCAATGGATTCTCTCCTGGTGGTCTTTGCCAAAGAAAATGCCACACTGTTTACCAATTATTTGTCACTATTTATGCACATCAGAATCCAGGTAAAACCACAGAACTAGGAAAAAAAAAGTGAAAGATATGAAAAAGAGAAAGTAAAAGAAAACCTGAATACAAGCCAAAGGTGTAGAAAACACTGAATTAAAAAGACTAAAGAAAAAAGGTGAAATAAGTCAATGGAAACAAACAGAGAGAACAGCTCAAAACGAGAAAAGAAATAATGATGCTGCTTCTTTCAGTGTATTAAAAGAATGGTAAACTTAAAGTGTAAAAGTTCAGGAAAAAAGTATTGAAAGCAGAAAAAGACATCCATAAAATGATGAAAAAAATAAAACCAAGAAACGTTACAATAATTCTGAGTATCTTATTTACAGGGAAGTGCTTGTAAATATGCCTTCCATATGCTTATAAATATTAATGTTACATATTAAACATACAATAAAAAGGCAAGCAAAGGAAACAATCCAGCTTTAATGTGATTGTGATTTTCTAAGCTGTGACACTCTTTAGCATTGACATAATACACCAGGAATTTAACTGAGCATGAAACTTAAGTATATGCTGAAATTTAAGCATTTCAAGGATCTCATTCATTGTTGCAGCTGATTAAAGCAAGTAGATGCTTAAATGTGTCGCTGGATTAGGATTTCTGGGGACAGGTTAACTTGCAATGCCTACAAAAGATAATATTTTAAATAACATTGATTTCTCTTATTCAAAGAATTTTTGTGACAGCATAGGTTTCTATGCAAATATTTAGGATATCTTTTCTCACTTGAATCTCAGCACCACGCACAGAAAATTAACGAGGATGGGAGTTTGAATTGAAGGGATGGGGACTGGAAAATGTGGAGCAGAATTGCACATGCACAGGATTATTATTTCAGTACATCCACTAATTCATCATAAAAAAACAAGGTGATATCAAATACCAGATTTCCTAGTCTGTGTTCTTGTTTGCTAGCAGACATCTTCTTAAATCCTGCTTTTATTATGACTTCTTTGACACAGCACTCAGATAGGGGTTGATCAGCAGCATCAGTGCCAAATTGCATAATTAATCTAAGGTGGCCTGAGTAATTCAGCTAAATGAGGCATGATCTGAATATGACAAGGTAGAAGGCATGGAGAGAAAGGGAGCAGAGCTTGAAAGGAGAGGGTCTCAGCTCCAAACAAGGCACAAAGATTCGGGTTCACTATTTCCCTGCACTTTTTGCATTTATTTGCATCTCTGTACAAAGTGGATGTTACACACCACAAAGGAACAAGCAAATGAAAATGCATCTCCGTGGTGCTGTTCAATGGGAAAGTAGGGCAGGGCTGTAATTTAACACATGGGACAAGGCTATGCTAAAAAGCACCAAAAAACCCTGCACTTTAGCAGTATTATCTCTGCTCTCTCAGACCTCTTCACTGTAACTTCAAGCCTGACTCTCACAATTTGTATAAAGATGACAGTCAATTGAATTTTCCTTTCAACAGCCCTAATAGCTCATTATCTTTTTTTCTGTCTGATTCATTTGTGTCTTTCCATGGTACATTTTCTCCAGCTGAAAAACCTGTATAAGATTTTCTTATCCCATCATAGGCACCTCCAGCCCATGTCTCACCAGAATATTCAATACTTCAGCTCTACCAGTGCTGCTTTTGCACCATATCTCAGATTTCTGAAGTGAGCTGAGTTTAATTTTTTTTTTTTTCTTAATTACGCAAAACAGTTCTGCGGTTTTGTAAAGAGAAATGTGACACGTGGGAATGAATAAGGAACTTGGAGAACAGCATTTCATTTAACTGGTGAAAAAAAAAGAGAAAAATATCTTCAAGATCTCGTGAAACCTAGATAAGGAGGGTGAAGTATCAGCAAAATAGCAAAAGAAGAAGCAGTGTTGAGTGGCAACTAACTTCATCCAGTTATGGGCAGAGCTTAGTGAGCTGTCTAAAATCTGTAAAAAAAGCAGTGAAAGAGTCTGAATGGTCTAATAAATCATAGTGCCCTAATAAAATATCATCATTTATCCTTCTTCTGATGCAATGTTCAGGAGAATGAATAATTCCTCAGGTTTTTCTGTAACAGGAGCAGACGTGCTCAGGCAGCAACATTATATACCTTTGATGATGCTGGGACATCTTTCAAGCAATTGCCTGCCTTTATATCACTGCTATTAGGATCACAGTTTAGTTCAGAGCAATTTAAATGTATCCTTATCTCTTTCTTACATCTCTCCAATAAATCTTATCTGCTGGCTTTGTAGAGGAGGGGGTGGTAGAGCAGATTGTTGTAAAAGGTGTTTGCTTTACGAGCCAAGGTAAAATTTACAAGATACATTTCCATCCAGCTGCTGGAAACGTGCCTTTCTTTTTTCATATGCAATTCAGTCAGTCCTTTTTACAATTCCTTTTTATTTTATTATTTTATGAAGAGAGCTCTTGCAGTCCATTATAGGCTGCTACCAGAATCAATTAAACATGGCACAGTAAAACTGCAGAACAAAGGACAGAAGCTTTGCAGGATACAGTATGTTCAGTTAATTAGTCTATTACGAATTAGTGGCAATTAAGATTGAAATCTTTTTCATTGATTTGTGCTAGTTTATCTGCGATTGAGCCAGCAGATGAATTGTATAAAATGACAAAAAGAAGGAGGAGTGAAACAACAGGTTCAGAATCCATAGTGGATATTTCTCAAGCCCAAGAATTGAAGCAGAGCCTGGGAAGGGCTGGGGCAGGGAATATGACTAGCTCTTAATTACAGATATTTGGTGTGTAGAACAGGAGCAGCCCTGCTCAGATACTGTGTGGTTCTGGTGGAACTTTGCTCTGGAGATCATGAAGGTCAAAAGCACCTCCTGCAAATACACAGAGGGAGCATCTGGATTTTAAAGTGCACTTTTTTTATGTGGTATTTAAATGCCTCCAAGACACCTGTGATGGAACCAGATCATCTGCAATTTGAATCTAGGAATTTTTTCTTTCAAAGTGAAAATCAGATGCCTCAGTTAGTGAGCTGGAAAGAAGGAGACAACAAATCCCAGGTTAGAAAAGTTTGTTAGACCATGGAAGTGCATCCTGTTTCCTACTAGAAACACACTGTTTCTGAGCCTAATTTTCTCTGACCATCTCACAGACCTCCCAGTTACACAGTTCCTGAAGAGAATTTTTCCACCATATATTTTCCTTTTGGTGGACTATACTTTATTCAGCTGTCCCAGTCTACCTCCTGAGCTGGTTCCAGAAAGCAAGGTCACAATGTTGCAGTTAAGGCCCTCCTCAAGGAAATTTTTGTACAATAAGTAAAGAAAGCATAATAAATTGTCATTATGGTATATTAGGCTTTTTGTGTTCTGTAAGTTGCTTTGAATGCGAAGAGAATTCCTACATTTCCAAATCCTGGAAAGTCCCTAGATTTGCTGTTTCTGAAAAGACACAGACACCAGTGGAAGGAAAAAGAAATGAAAATATATTTTAGGTATTTTTTAGTCACTTATAAGATACCATCTTAATGAATGTATCAGGAACCACACTACTCAATAAATTGATACTTGGACCTCAAGAGCTATGAGTCAGTCAGAAGTTGTTACTGTCTGTAGGCCATTTTGGAAAACAAGTTAAATAGTCCACATCCCTGTGGGCAGAACATCCCAGGAACCAAGGTATACGCTCTGCTGTTTTTCCTTCTACCGCTCTCAATGCTCAATGATGGAAGTGACCTTAATTTTCTCCCACTGAGGCCACGTCTTTCTATGCAGGCTGAGCTGCTTTGACAAGCCAGAGTGGGTAACTGTGCACTTGGTGAAACACACGTGGCTTGCAGAGCACAGCAAGGATTTGACACACCAAAAGCCAGCGTGCCTGCTTCTACCATCACTAATGTCAAACAAAACAACAGAATCCCATTTTCTGGATGTACAGTGCATTTATGTTCAGCTGGATGTTTATGGGAGAGATTCCTGTGTAAATTCCATATGAATTATGGACTCATAGAATGGTTTAGGTTGGAAGAGACCTTAAAGGCCATTGAATTCCAGCCTCCTGACATGGGCAGGGACACCCTCCACTATCCCAGGCTGCTCCAAGCCCAAACCAGCCTGGCCTTGAACACTTCCAGGAATGGGGCATCCACAGCTTCTCTGGGTAATCTATTCCAGGGCCTCACCACCCTCACAGTAAAGTATTTCCTCCTGATATCTAACCTAAACCTGCTCTCTTTCTGTTTAAACCCATTCCACCTTGTCCCACCCCTACATGCCCTCACAAAAAGTCTTCCACCCCATCTTTCTTGTACATGAAGGTAGGTTAATAAAGTCTTTTCAACAGGTTTTTTTTCAAACCTGATGTTTCTTCCCCTCTGTTTCCTGACATGTTGGCTCCTCCTCTTTGAAAGCAGTGGCTGTGGGCATAACAGAGGCACAGGGGCAGGCAAGCAGAGATAGATCTGAGAGAGCCTGAATGCACAGACCCTCCTGAGCTGCTGAGTTATGTAACTGCATCTCTGTGCACACATTTTTGGAGCACAGATGTAGTAAAATCTTCACTCCCCCATTAACATTTTAAGCACAAAGAGCAGAGCTGCCTCCCTGAAAAAGCAACATACAAGCACGGTGAGCTGCACTGAGCTGATTTGTTACTGCTCCATTGTGCCTATGCAGAGATGCCTATTTTCACCTCAGCTTTGCATATCTCATAATAATTCTTGTGTATAGTTACACCTACTACCCATGCACCTCTGTGTTTTTAGAACCACTGTCACACCCCTGTACATTCATAGATAGGTCAGCACAGAGATATGTACAAGATCTAAGCAGCATGGCACCCTAGATGACAATAAATTCTTGTACATTCAATAAGGAACACTTGCTTTTATATACTTACTTTATATACTTATATATATTTTTAGAATGTAACTGCAATTGCAGAATAAATTTTAGCATTAGTAAAGTGACATTTTGTAGATAGACTATAAAACTCAGAGTAACAGGTAGGACTTTGGATATTTTCAGCACAGACTTTTCCATGCACTGCATGTTTCTGCCTGCTCCCAGGCTTACAATTCCCACCAGGTACATGCCAGGCTCCTACCAGGCCTGCCATAGCCAAATGGATGTGACTGAACTCTTCCCCCTCCCAAAAAAACAATATTTAAAAGATGCAGATAAGCATCTCGTTTCATTTGGAATTGCAGAGCTTCACAGCCCTGGGAAGCCAAGCAGAATTCAGCTCAGATCAAACTCCTAAATGTCAAGATCTGCAAGTAAGACTAAGCTGAGCTGGGTGCCTCAGTTTCCACTGCAGTCATTGCAGATGTGGGATCCAAATTCAGTGTCCACTAATAGGGCACTTTTGTGGTGCTATTTGGGAAGGATTCAGGCATCCAGCATATCCTCCAGACACTCTCCCAGAAAGCTCCAGGGATCATATCATATATTTTGTGCTATATATTCCAGCCTCCTGGTGGAACTCAGATCCTCAAGGATGCATCAGGTGGCACTAGAAACCTATTTTAAGGAACTTAGTCTACTATAAGGTGAGCTGAATTTATCCCAAGATCCTTTCAACTGTTTTGACTAAGGGATCACTAAATTGTAAACAAAAAAAAAGTTGTAAAATCAACTCAACAAACTTTTAAAATTATCTACATACAGCAATTTTTCTTCCTTAGGAATTCCCTATGTTAAAGTGAGTTAAATACACTCTTGGACCTACCAACCTGGGCAACTCAAGCAGATGAGAAATTGTCCCATTAGTTTACATGGAATTTAGACAGCAGATAGCCCACAAATAAATGTGTATGGTATTCCTGGTCTGGTTAAAAAGGAGAAATACAAGTTGTTCAGAAATCAACTCAGCAAAATAACTTCCCACAAAGAATGGCATTTAGACAGTCACCAAAGTACAGCATCTCAGAATACAAATTTTACTCACAACCCAATTTATTTTTCTACAGCTGGTTTGAACCTTTCCCTACTTGCCCATATAATCCCCATGTTTGTGGTGTTACAACAAAATCTCAGAAAATTTGCATCCCCTCCACAGATTTTCTATTTTCTGATTGCATTAGTTAAATCAAATACATACAACGTGTGAAAGTGCAATACTTATCATTTTGTGTCATTTTCATGAAAAATTACTAGGAGCCAATTATTTCCCTAAGTTTTTGCTTTTAGAAATTTGTGGCAAAACAGTTACAGAAAAATAATGAGTTTCTTTAGTCTGTCCCAGTGCAGTGGCTACAGATCTGTGGCTCCTCAATGAGAGCCCTGTGCCTTCAGCTGATAATTTGCTTAACAGGGTTTACCCGTGTCTGGTTTCATTTCTCTAGAGGTAGCTGATCATTCTGCAGCAGGAAAACAGCCAAACTTTTAAAAGTATTCTCTCTATAAACCTCTGAAATCTTATTCTGAAGCATCTGAGGGTCATTTTAATTGCAGTCACTCCCTAGCACAACAGCCCTAGGAGTGCATGTGGTTTATTGGATCATTCCTTCAAACTCTGACTGGAGCTCCCCAAAAGTGCTTGTTGTCTGAAAAGTGACAGTAAAATGACACTGTAGGTTCCTATGTATCTTTTCCCGATGGATTCCAGATCCAATTTTCTCAGTTCGTGAGTGAAAAGAGGCTTATTTTCTCTTCCCCCTCTCACAAACACAGCCTGCAATCTGAAAACCAAGCAGGGTTCTTCTTACTTCTTGCCTCATTACCAGTAATAAAGATCCTGCAAGCAGAGTTTTACCTTTCTAATGATGAAAATACATTCTAATTTGGTCTTCACTTTTGACTTTATTCCTCTAATCATATCAAGACTTTTTCCTGTCAACAGGATAAACATAGTAAGGGCAAATATCTGAATAGGAAGAGGTCACTTTTATGAAGCCATGTGTCCAAGTATAACAACATTTCACTTGGTAATGTGTCAAGAGAAAATTGATATGTGGAAGATATTAAAGTTTGGGTTTGAATTTCTTGGCTTGAAATATCAATTTGAAATAGCATCAGAACTAGACTCAAATGCCAGAAAGGAGTCACACTGCTTTGTGAGAATACAAGGAAAGAAAAATCTAGAAGAAAAAAAAATTATGAACACAAAAGCATACAATGTTTGGCTTTAGACCCTTGACAGCCTCATTTTTATTGAACCAGTCATAATTTTTTCCCCTATTTTTCAATGAAGTAGTGTGGAGAGCAAATGCTTGCTTTAGGGCAGTGTGAGGTAGTCAACCAGGATCACTCTAATGGGATTGCAAGTGACATTTCACTGGCCCTCATTCCAGGTAGATGTTTCTGCATCAGCAGGTTCTTTTCAATGCCTCTCTCATATCTCAAAAAGCCAAGAAGCTGTTTCCAGCAATTACCTTGGCCATATCTGACCAGGCCAAACTGTAATCAGTTCATATTACTCTGTCATCATGAAACTGGAGGTGGGAGAAAGTTGGATTTGAAAGCAGCAGCGGAGAGAATGTAAAAATTAATATATCATATTATTATTAGCAATAAAACATCAGCCAAATATAGTGATCATAAAATAGTCACGAACTGAAATCAAGGGGTGTGAAACACATCCTCTAATCTTCTTGCTTCACATCACACCATTGTATTTTCTGGTAGATTGAGCAAAATGCTCTTTGTGCTCCGGCATTTGCAGGACTTTTTTTTTTTTAATGTGTATACTGCTGTTAACCTCACCACCACTACAAAAATCTCACAGTTCATTGCAAAATGTAGTGTAATGCACTTCACCATTTAGATTAGATATGGGTGATTATAACAATAATCGTGTGCATGTGCTATACATCTGTACAATCAAGCCATTCTTTTTTAAATATTAAATGGTCTCTTGGGGCAAAAAGTAGGTTAATCAAAATAATACTGTCAAGTAGAGAGTACAGACCTTTTTACAAAAGAAAATTAAGTAGAACTGGTAATTATAAGTAGTGTACAACCTTTCAATGTAGTCAATAAGAAAGTCAATTTGCTTAAAATAATGAGGTATCCTGGCATGAACAATCTGTTCATACTTTGTTCCCAAGAGCCTCCAGAGGGAATCAGAGCCCTAGCTGACATTTGATACTTTCTGTCAATTTATCAGCTCGGTGTCAGTCTGAGTTTGTAAGATGGTGGTAGAAGCATGCTTGGGGACTGATAGGAAAACTGGGAAAACAGAGTTGGTTTCTAATGCCTGAGCTTATCCTTATTAAAAATAAATAAACCCCTCACATTTCCATCCACACTCCTTTCAAAATTAACTTGGGATGTTTAGATATGGTGTTAAACTAACAAGAATAACTAGGGTAGTAATAATAATAAATGTAAGCAATATTTGGGAGAGCTGAGGAGATCTTAAGCTTTGGGATTGTCTAATGGAGATCTGTTTGCAAATTAATGAGTAGGGGAGAAAAGAAATTACCCCCCATTTTCCATTTCTCTCTGAGGTTGTTCCTGTTTCAAGAGCTGTCAAGGGCTGGTCTTGATAAGACAAGATACCAGGTGATGTCATTTTGGTGGTCAGCTCAGAACACCCATGAATTTAACAAATGTAAGCCCAAACTATGAAGGTTTTTTTTGTTTTGTTTTTTTTTTTCCCTTCTGCTGCCTTGCCTTCAGACACACTTGCCTTAGGAAGCTTTTCTTGGAGAATAGAAACAGTCAGATGGATGTTTGGCAAAGGCTTAGGGTCATAGAAATGCTATGGCAAGTTATCCTTCTTTTACACACTGTTCATGGCCAGCCTGGAGAGATTTGGGCACTCCACAAATCAGTGGTGCTCCATCAGAAAGCAGTGTCAGCAGGACAAATTGTGATAGGACAAGGGGGAAATGAGTTTACACTAAATGAGCAAAAATTTAGATTAGATATCAGGAAGAAATTCTTTATTTAAAGGGTGGTAAGACACTGGAAGTCTAGAGAAAAAGTTGTCCAGAGAAGGTGTGGCTGCCCCATACCTGGAACTGCCCAAGGTCAGGCTGGATGAGGCTCTGACAACCTGGGATAGTGGAAAGTGTCTCCACCCAGGCCAGGGGGGTTGGAATTGGATGAACTTTAAGGTCCCTCCCAGCCCAAACCATTGTGATCTTATGATTCTGTGACTATTAAGAAAGAGGTATGGAAAAGAGATATTTGTACATGTGCCACATAGAGATCACAGCTAATTAACAGTTTGTGGGTAATGAGAATTCATGATGACTGATGCTAATCAATCTGGTTCACTAAGATATTGTGCTGCCTGTTCATCTGGTTTGGAACTATTCATTTCTGAATGGAGATGATCAGATCACCAAAATCAGTCTTTCAGCTAAAACAGCCATCATCCAGAAGAACTGCTCAGTGACCAGACAGCCAAAGCAGGGCAGTGGCTGGTCCATAACCTCAGATCCTGCTCAGTTATGGCCAGGTGGGAAGGATCAATTATCCCGTGCTGAATGGACTCGTGGTGAAGACAAGGCATTGCCACCATTACCTCTCAAAAGAACATCTGAGGATGTGCCTGTGAGATCTAAAATGTAACACCACATTTCTGCAGTAATGGAGATGTTCCTAGAAAAAGGGGGTTTCAGTACTGGTGGTCCTTTTGAATGTAACACAGCTTCAGAAAAAGCAGATAAATCTCACTGAGGGTAAAAATGGGCTAAAGGAAAAGAGGAGGAGAAAATCCTGAAAGCTGAGAGGACTGCAAGGTCATCTACTCATTCCCAAGTCTGTCTGAGCCAACTCATGAACTAAAGTGTCCTTCAAAGAAAAGCTTGTGTACATTTGCAAATAGTTCAGGGAAAAGCTGCTGAAAGCAGGTACTTCAAGAGCAAACAGTGGAGGTTTTGAGCTCCTTGCACAGCACATCTCAAGCATTGCCAGCTTGTACAGAGCCCAGTGCAGAGCTTGGGACCTGGGGAATTTTCTCACTTCATGACAGGAAATCCTTGCCCTCACTAGTGCTCTGCCATAATTGAAGCAAAAAGCTGCCCAATTTCCTTTGGCCTCCAATGAGCTCCATGGTTTGCTTATCCTGGCAAAGGAAGAAGTAAAAGTATTTGTTTTCCCAGGCCTCCCCACAGGCAAAGAGAGACATGCCAGGCATTCCTGGGAATATGCAGAGCCATGCAGAGCCTCAATGCTTTTGACCTTCTCTGCATGGATGCAGAAATCCTCTCTGAGACATCCCTTCATGAGATCACAGCCTTCCCCAGAGACATTTCTGTTTTTCTCCTGGTCACAAATGTGGACGCAGTGTGTCCATTGAAATGGAAATGCTCTGCAATGTCACAACACCCTAAAAATTTCCCTCAGGGAAGCTTTAGAAACACCTGATTCCTAGTACCGTCTAGCCTATCTGGAGGTAAATATTTGGTCCTCAGAAAGGTTTTTCATGTTTCCCAGAGCTGAATGTCATCCCTAGCATGGCCACTAGCAATCATGTTTTTGATTTGGCTAAAAAATAGATATATTACAAGTTCTTTCCAAGAACACTCAGCAGCACATCAAACCAGTCTGGTGAGTCACAACAGGCAGGACAGCAGCAGTCTGCTTCAAAGGATGGAACCAAAAGTTTAAAAATAGTTAAAGGGTAGAAAGCTTTATTAGTCTCTAATGTAAAACAGAGACAAGATTTCCTTACCATGAGGTTTTCCTTAAAGAAACATTTGACACCTTTTCCAAACAGAACACTTAGGCAGACTGTGTGAATTTCCAAAATAAAGCAAAAGAAAAAAGTACTCACTTTAATGTGTTACATTTCAGCCTGTCAGCATCCTACTTTTTTTTTTTTTTTTTTCTGGAGTGACCAAGCAGAGAAAGCATCAATCAAGTTCTTATATTTCTACAAATAAGAAAATCTGGGGAAAAAAAACCCACCAGATTTCAGTCCTTTTAAACATTTTCATTTAAAGAACTAGCTAACATTAAAGTGTGAAGTGAGTTACAATGGCAAACACAATGTCCTGGTACTGAAAACAATGCTCACAGCTTCCACTGCTCTACAGCCACCCAAGAGCCTGCTGTGTCACATCATCAACAACAGACACCCCAGCATCTCCTCTGGAAACATGTCATCAGGCAAGGGCTAATCACACAAACTTTCTTAATTAATTCCAGGGAGAGGCTGAGGTTTGACAGGAATTGAGGGGAAATATTTCCTACATTCCCTATCTTGGGGTGGTTAAGAGAGAAAAGATCAAAACTCCACCATCCACACATGTCAAACACAGACTCTGAGTCCTTAAAAATGCATTGCAAGTGATGGAATTATTTTCTATGAATTCCCATGGAGTTATTTTTAAGATTAAACCAATCTTTTTCTATGAAAGTTCAAACAGATAGAAGGCTTTTTTTTTTGGTTTTGTGAAACTGAAATTACAGGGAAGATTTTCATACAGATAGCTGCACAACACTGAGAGTAGTTTCAAACTCCAGCAACTCATTCCAAGGTGTATTTATGCTCTTAACTGGCTTTACATGCAAAACTAAAATGCACTTGTAAAATCTGGACTGTCTTCATCTATCTGCCTTAAATGAACTTGGCTTTTGGCAGACCATGGGTCTCCACCCAGTGGTAATTGGACCCCACTGAAGTACCTCAGACAGAATACAGTAAATACTAATTGAAAATTACAAGCTGCTCCTGAAAATGTTTTCAGGGTTATCTATAAGACAAGAGAAATGTAAAACATTGGGCTTTTTTTTTTTACTATGTGTGTGTTGCACAAGGTGGAATTCATCCAACCACACGGGGGTTTCTGGATGTACACAGACAAATTGGTTTCAGCATTTCACCAAGTAACTCCAAACTCCCTTAGCAGAGAGAGACAGTCAATACATCCAAGTGTCTCATCCTATTTTAGACAGCTACATTTCATCAGACAAGCCTTGCCCCTGATCTCCACTGACTCTCATAGAGCCCAGATTCTCAATGCTCCAAAGAACCAGCTCAAACACTCTCACCTTTTGTCAGATCAATCCTGCTTCGAGTTTCTGACTCGACAAATTAGCATATTTCTAATCTTTAAAATAAAAAAAAAGCATTACTTCTTTCCCCCTAGAAATTAGAATATGTGGTGTTTCCTCACAGTTAGGGTTTTCTAAGGAAAATATTTTTCTAAGGAAAAACCCTTTTTCTTAGGGTTTTCTAAGGAAAACCAGTTCAACCTGCCCACCTTAACTGGGAATTCTTCATGCTGCCAATAGCAGCTGATTACGGACACACCAATCTTTATGTGTTTTCAGGACTCCCCTATTCTGGGTTTCATCCACACATTAAAATTGCCCCTAACCCTCAATATCACACAGGCTGATTTCAGCCTTCTTCTCTCCACTTTTCCTAGCCCCAGTATGTAGATTCATATGTAATAGCCTGCATTAAATTATGACACTAATTTACCAAATTTCAATGGCTGTTCATATAGGTGCCTTGTTAATCATAGGTTAAGTGATTTCACATGTTCACTTAGTGAGTCAGTGGCAGAAATCCCACATCTCTCCAATCTCCATCCTCTACTTCTGACAGCCAGTGAACTCTGCCTCTTCATGGCATGATGAGCACAGGCAGTGAGCACAAAGAATCATTAACTGCATCCACAATCCACTCCACAAATGTCTTTCATTCACCTAAATCTCATTGCTCAATTATAACCAATATTTTTTTTTGCAGCTCATCATCAGAGGCTTCTTATCACATGTGGCATTTGCTCATTAAAGCTGAGATGTTATTCCCAGGATTCAGGCAAGGGTTAACATCAGTAGGAGTTGCATTCTCATTCTGTAAAAATGTTGTTCAGAGGCATGACTAAACTGATCATCTCCTGTTAGAAATTTGCTTCTTGAAGAAATTAAAGGCTTTGTCAAGTAAAAATGAAAACTTCCTAAGTTTGCAGTTAAACTGGGTGCATTAAATCAATTAGATGTGAAGCAAACTAAAGCAAACTGCCTTAAACTCTTTTATTCATTTTTTTTAAATAGAGCACAAAGGCTAACCTTTTCCTTTCTGAACTGCCTGAATATTTAGTGTATTAACAATGCTGAAATATCTGGAGATACATTTCTAACAATGAGCCCACAAAAGTACAAAATAAAAAAATATTTTTTGTATGCTCTCCTTAAATATCTTTTATACATATTTGACTTCTCTAGTCATCATGGCTTCAAAATCACTCTCACATTTACCATATTTCTTGTGGGACTCAACACCATGCTTGTGTAGAGAAACTTTGACTTCTGTTGTTGGACTGCTGTAAAAATCAATATCAAAGCCCTGAATAGACTGCAATAGGGAATGCTTATTAAAGTACAGTTGAGAGGAGTAGCGAAAATGACCCATCTTAATGCTGTTGACACCACATTTGTCTTGGTGTCTTATTGGTTTTAATTTTTCATCTGATAAATGTCCACTTATGTAATGGAAAGTTAAGTGCTCATTAGTTTACATTTAACTTTGTGTCTAGAGTCAGGTCAGTCTGCTGAAATTGATGTTATGTGAAGGCTATTAATAGTCACAAAAGGTTATTTCAATAAAAACAACTGAAATGGAATATTTTATTTGTAAACGTTCAGATAAATTCATCATTTGGCTTTTTGAGTGACTCTGATGCCAACAAAATAGTTTTCTTGGGTTTTTTTTTTGGATGATGTGTAATTTCATACCTCTTAATGTCCAAGAAATTCTGTATAAAATGTTTACAAATCAATTCTTACAAATATGAAAACAAATCTATAACCTTTATTACTGGTGAGTGAAGCAGGTTCTACAGATCACATGTAAAATCATTATTTGTGTTATATGGTCTGTAGTGCAAAACCACATATCTTTTTCCTCTCTCCATTTTCATTTCTGTTTGCTCAGTCTTAAAGTGGAGTTATCAATGCTACTTATAATAAAGATGTAACAATAGAAAGCATTACTTCCAGGTCTTTCATCTGGGACCTGCCATAAAACTCAAGGAAGGCATAAAAATTGCATAATCCAAAATCATTCTGCAGAACTGGTCAGGAATTTCACACTGAAAGGCATGTAATAGCAAGTATTTTATCATCTTTCTCAAAATATCATAATGAAAACACTCAGCTGATGTTTTGGTGATGTTTTGGCATGGGGTGAGAATGTGCATAAAGTCAAGGTGACTGTAGTCTGGGATATAGAGTAGAAACAGAGTTCATATCTAAATGCCCCTAAACCAATCTGGACTCCCAAGCCAAGTATGCCTGCTCTACACTCACCTATTAAAATTAAAGCCACTGAATCTGTTAAGATCCAGTAAAACCTCTTTGACATTATCTACCTGTGAATTTTGCCTTCTTCCAGCCTGCAACAAGTTAATTGCTTTGCTGTACATGTGAACTCTGACTCGTGCACCTGGAGTTAAAATATCTGTTCTGAAATCCCTTTAAACACAGGAAGACAGGGGAGAGCTTAGTGCACGATGCACAACACTGCTGACACCTTAAAACAATACATGTTATTCTTTAAAAGCAATCTTAGGACAAGCTACCCTCTGACTTCAAATCCATTCTGTGGCTGTGTTAATCATATTGAAAATGCCAAGATGCTTTTGTACAGCTTCAAAAGGTGAAAAAGGAACAAGGAGGACAACAAAATGCAGGGAGAATTACTTTCCCTGTGGCTGGGTGGGTTTTTTTGGTTTGGTTTTTTTTTTGCTTTTTTTTTTAATCTAAGCAAAGGGTTTCATTTAAATGACAACTTCAGTTAGTAGCACACAAGTCCCAACCTCAGCTTTCCCATTGATTGAATCTGGTTGACCTCCTTAAACTACCTGGGTTTTCCTTGGTGAAAGCCATAGTGTAAAAGCTGTCTGGTGGAGTTTTATATCCCATTTGTGCCTAATGAGTTATTAATTACCTGTATTAACTTTCAAATCTGGGCCTTTGGCTTAGTTTCTCTGCCCAGGAGGTTTTTCAGTCCAATTCCAATCAAAGGCACCACGTGGACATTACATTTACTGTGTCTCTAGATGCCAAGTTTTCTGAGGTGCCACAAATATCTTTCCTCAGATGACTCCTCTGTTTTCCAGGCAAAACAATACCCATGAAGCAGGAACTGAGTGATGGAAAACTAAGCCTGGATTGTCAGAGAGGATTTTTTCCTTGAAAGAGTCCAACTCCATCCAGGGACCAGTGGAGCCCAAGAGCACTTGAGTTCAGATACAGGATGGCTTTGAAACAGTTTTGGTCTGTCATCATCACTTATTCCACACAGATCTGGCACCCACTTGTGCTGGGTTAGTCTGAGGTGAAGCCAGAATGTTTTTTGGAAAGTGATAGAGTTCATCTGTATGGCAGTGAGCCATGCAGTGCTATCTGTGTTCAGGCTCTCTTGAGCTACCATCAGAGACATCACCAGAGAGACACCAGGGACAGAAGGAATTATCAGCAATCAATAACCATTCCTAACATTCCTGCATTGTGCTGGAATTACTGTGATCTGGATTCCCAACTTGGAAAATTACATCATAGTTTATTTTGACAGGGTATCTCTCATGCTTTTTTTTCAGCTGTACATTCCTAAGGACCTCAGTGGCCTTACTACATTCACAAGTTTTTGCTTTTTAAAATTGTGCCTGTTGGATCTCAAAACAGTTCAATACCTTTTTAATCACTACTCTTAAAACTGAAAGGGTACAATAGAAACTGTTTTAATTTTTGTTACAGCTTTCACAATCAATGTCTAGCCAGTCCTAGCAGCCTATTCACATCTGTTCAAAAAACAGGAAATATTCTGCTTTGGAGACAGAATTGGAGAAAATAAAAGTTCACAACCTTTCAGAAGTCCAAAGAGTTGAGATTTGAAGACAAAACTTCTGGCAGTTTTCTAGAGCAATCCTCATCTCATTGACACCCTGAGCTGAATCTCTAAGCACACAATATTCCTCAGACAAACACTCCCTGCCCCCAGCCCCCACACCTTATCAAGTTTCAATCCTTCAATAATGCTCACAATTTCATGGGAAGTCAGGACTTCTTCAGAGAAAGTGGAGGGATCAGGTGAGGTTATTTGGTTTGCTGAAATCAAAATGTGAAGCCAAACCTTTCCATGAACTAAATCCCTTTCCAATTCTTCTTTATAGCCAAAGTATTTAGGATCAATTCTTTGTTATAAATTCTCTTTGATAGGTATATGATAGCATAAATTTAGCACATAGAGGATGAGATTTTTTTATTTTTAAGCTTGTATGGTTCACAATCCAGTACTAATATACTTTTTTCTTACTGCCCTCAGTCATTTTAAGTATACTCATCACTCTCAGGGATTATAGAGTCTCATCTGGGTAATCTTGACTGGCCCATGATTATATAGAAAATTAATAAATAAAAAGTTTGGAAGTTGTGTGGGTTTTTTTTGTTGTTTTTTTGTTGTTGTTGTTGTTGTTTGTTTGTTTTTGTTTTGGTTTTTTTTTGTTTTTTTTTTTTGTTTTTTTTTGTTTTGNTTTTTTGTTTTTTTTTTTAATAAGTCTCAGAGATGTGGTTTTTAACAAATATCACCCATTACAATAATTATATGTTGGGCAAACACATTGACCTCCACCATTCAAATTCTTCTGATAACATCAAAAAGCAAACATTTACTACATAGTCTGCAACATCAAATAATGATTCTCTATAGAAACGTCTGTATTATATAATATGTGAGCTGGGCAATTAGCTGTAGGTAAGTTCTCATGATAATTTTCCATGAACTTCCAGATAGGTTGGTATCTCTTAAAACAAAATATCAAGTATTTTTAAGGAGCAGTTTATAGAAAAGTATTGCTCTCAGGCCAAAAATATCTTTGTGTTAGGGCTAACAACAATATCCAGATTACATATTAATTTCAAGGAATTTAATTAAGATAACCAATCAAATAAAGCATTTGAGAGAAATTATATTCAGTAGTTATGAAGTAGAAAGTGATAGTAAACTGTGAGGACTTTTAAAGTAACAACACATCGACCACTACAACATGGAAAATAGCCTTATATAAAATGGAGAGCTTGGCACACAAAGGCAAGAGTAGACAAAGAAAGAAATTATGTTCTTATCTACTGACAATTGCAAAAGGAGAAGTCAAGTGCAATATCATGTATTAAGAGGCAAAGTACCAAACATGGGTACACAGCCATAATTTTTATTTCAGATGTGTAATTACATGAAGTTGTAAAACAATGCAAAAAAGAAATTTTATTCTCCACTTCTGTGATTAGTTCTTGTTAAATAACCAGTTCTCTTTGGGTTCAATTCTGAATGAAATAAAAGTTTGCTCATCTGCTCCGTTGCTTAGTTTTGAACTGTGAAGTTTTGATGGATTGGTTCAGCTTTCCCCTTATGCATGCAAGAAGTAAAAAAACACAGGAAGAAATTCAAGTAAGGAAGATTCAGTCCTTTTGCATGGTTTCAGTTGTTTTATTTGGAACATTTTTCCAGTGCTCCATTGAGTATTTTGGCTAAACAGTTACAGTCCTGTTATTATTAATTAAGTGAAAGCATCTTAGATATTTTAACGTTCTTTGTTCTGTTTCCTTTGTTGAATAAGGAATCTTCAAAATAAAAACTGTCTGACACGTGTTGACTTTATACTGGAGAAATACAATGTCAAATCTGTTGTTATTTACTACATGGTAAAGAATTAATATTTTGGTAATTACAATTAGCTTATATATATTTCATTAAAAACATTAAGTTGTGGCTGGAAGTGTTCAAGGCCAGGTTGGAGCAACCTGATCTGGTGGAAGCTGTCCTTGTCCATGGCAGGGGTTTGGAAACAAATGGCCTTTAAGGCCCCTTCTAACTGTAACCATTCAGTCTATGAAGTTTTTTTCTTACGTGTATTTTAGTAATGGAAAGTCTGGGTAAATATTTGAACCAAATCAGCACGGAAAGAAAAAAGATAATGTTTTGTAGGGAATTGGCATAGGTTGGTGACTGCAAATACTTAACAGCACAGAGGAATAACAGGACAAATGTACCAGTTCACAAAAAAATTGGTTTTCGGTTTCCCACTGGTGAGTACCAGTAATGATGGTTTTGTAACAGCACAGGATCATATTCTGAGCCACTGCTGAACATCCTGAGAACACACAATGTCACTGCACAAAAGAAACCCACAGCATGAAGGCCTCCAGTTCCACAAAACAGAAAATAAATTGGTTTTAGTTGTTTTACTGTGTTACACAAGCGTCCAGTGACAAGGACAGGGCCCCATAGTACTGGTCTCAGTACAAACACAGAACAAAGAGGTTGCCTGGGTCAGGAGTTTACAGTCTAAATATAGCTCTTGATTTGTGGAGGGCAGGGTAAAAATTGTCTGCTCAGTCTGGCCAGCACCAGTTTAGCATGTGCATCACATTCTTTTTTTCCATTCTGCTTTCCAAGACCAATCAGGAGGGATCAACTAAGAAGCGTAGTTCAGGCAGAATAGACTTACTATTTTCATTTCCTTCTACATAAATAATGCAATGTTATTATGGAAAGGAATAGAAATAGATTATCCTCTTTTTAGTTCCAGTCCCTGGATGAAGGTTGAAAAATATATTATTGTAGTTAGCAATGTTACACTTGCAGAGAGAATTTGAATATCAATAAGCAGAAAGATATTTAAATGGATATTTACATATAATATCGCTCTATGTTTACATTTAATATCATATTGGATTTAATTTTATTATGTTCAAGAAAGCAATTGGGTGAAGAATAAACACTGTGGGATGTTATCTCATTGATATGCAGAATCAATATGATAATCAAGTTGCTGATATAAACTCATAAGGAAAAGCTTCTGACATTTCATCTAGGATCCCTAATTTCGTATTTACAGTATGGTGTGAGACTCTATACTGCAGTCTTAGTGTTTAATTAAGAAGATAGTCTTGCAACCATTTTTATGGGGTTTTTCTAGATACTTTTACCTGCCTTTCAACTGAAGGAAGACTAATACTGGTTTCTACTAAAGAGTCATGAAGACTTTTTTCTTTCAAAAAACAAACAAAAAAAAAAAGTTTAATTAACAAATACAAAGTGAATTTATAAAACAAAACATCATCCTAAAAATTTCCAGAGCAGTCTACCATCCTAAAATCCTTGCGAGAAGTGTGAGAAGTCTGGTTTTATGGATTCGTAGCCTACATTTCCAACTTCCCAAACGAGTGTAAGATGTTGAAGTAAATTGAACTGAGTATACCTTTTCTTTTTAGCAAAAAGCAGCCAAGCATGATGACTGTGAGCTGTAGTTTAGGGGAGTCATTTCTCTTCCCTATTTTTACTACCCTTTGAGTCATTTATTTAACAAGTGAAATTAGTTCTTTCCTTGCATTTGGCCAAATAATTGTCCACCACCTTTAAGGGGTGTCATGTTAACATGTTCACTATCAGGTTGGCTGCAAAGGGTACTTCAGAAAAAGAATACAAAAAAAGAAATGTTCCTGAATGAAGTTCACAGCCAACACCCACAAACTGGGCTGGCTGCATGACCTGAGGGTGTAAACACCACCCCTGATATCCACAGGCAGCTGCAGCAGAGCCTGGTGCAGGGAACATGGCAGAGCTGGGACTTCTTGTGGCTTTCAGGTAGAGCCCTGGAATGCTGCAAATCTGGAGAATAGTTTACTGAAGATGTTTATAGCATGAAAGTGTTGGAGTAGATGAGAACCAAATGTTCTCCTCTCCTTAGACCCACCTTTAACTATTGCTATTAACAAGAATTTCACTCCCTCCCAGACCAGAATCTCACAGAGGGCAGATGTGCTACCTTTGCAATGGACTGAGCAAAGACAGCAGTGACAAACAGCTTTTCACACATGTCTTCAGTGATGTGGGAACACCTCATGAAATATGTTTCTCTGTCTGAATTAAATAAGCTTATCCTTCAGCAAACTGTTCTATAAAAAGTTATGAGAGCCAAACGTCTCTAAAACTGAGATATCATTAAAGCTTCTACAACATTCCAGGCATTGCCACCAGTAATTTTACGAGTTAGGATTGATTGGGTCTCTATTCAAGAATAAAAAACGAGCGGCGTGCCAAGAATGTTGACAAGGCACGATATGAATCCAGTCTTATCTCAGTGTTATTGCTCTTGCCAGTCACTATCTTACTATTAAGATAAAGCAAGTTATCCCAGCCTGTAAAATATTGATTGAAGGCTGGATAATGATTTCTGGATTTCTCACCACTGCTGCAATATTGGAAGGAGTCCGGAAGAAGATGGATTGGCAAATTGCAAATTTACGTTTGAGGATGTGCACATAAAAAGCAATTTAATGAATTTATATACCTGTTCATATATGTACTTCTCCCTGTCTTTCATTGCCATAAACAAATGGCACCTACTTTTCATAAAGAGTGGTAAATAAACATGTCATCTCTGCTTGTTGGAATAGCATTTAGGTGTGCCATTTTCTAAATATATTTTAGAAAAATACATAATCTCAATTCTGAACTGTTCTGTTAGACTGATATATATCTCAGTATTCAGGAAAAATTGGTGTAACTTGCATATTGTGTGTCTATAAGCACTGTATGCATATATATGAAATTTATCTGTGCACAATCCAACTCCATAAAATATTTCATGCTTTTAAGTGGCTTTTGGATCAGTCCCAGTATATATTTCTTGTCTAGATGCAGCAGAATTTAATAGTGGTTTGGCTTCTTTTTTCCTTGTTGGCTGCCTGATAAGTTATGGTTACAGCAAGCAGGAGTTGTGCTTGGGGGAAAAAAGTTACGAGATTCCAGAAATTTATGTGTTCCAAACAAAAATTAAACTAAGACTGTAAAGATTCTCAAAGATATAAAGGCAGTCCTCACAGGACAGTATTAGGGTATTCCAGTAGAGTGTTAAAAGGAATTTTTCCTGTGCCTAATTCAAATCAGGAATCTGAACTAACATAACTCATTCATTCTTTAGCCACCCAATTATTAAAAGTTTTGGAGTGACATTTGCTTTTACTTGTTTTGGGAGAGCATATTTCCTGTCGAATCTGTTGTGTGTTTCAAGAATTCTTGTTTCATTGGGAAACTTTTGTTCTTGGTAGATTCTTGACCAACTCTGCAGCTTTCAGTTTTGGAGTTGGCATCTCCCAGGTTACTGTGGCTTCATCCTCCAAGCTCTGTGGTGAAGCCAAGGGGTGCTCAGTCCCCTGTGTGTCTTTATCAAGCATCCAACACAACAGAGCAGTTGGAGGAGGACTCTGAGGCTTTCAAGTTCACATAAATTTTAAAACTTACAGAGATTGTTAATGTAGGGCTCCCTTTGAATTCAATGCACAGCAATGAGCACCTCAACAAAGTAAACTCATTTAAACTCTTACATGGAAATGGGATTAATCTTCTGGAGATATCTTTTGAAGACAGACTATCCTGAAATACCTGCAGAATTCTTCACCCATCACACACATCTCTTCTCTTTCTTTCATGTTTTCCTAACCATATATATTTGGGGTATTTTTTCCTTACAATTATGATGTATTCACTTGGAGAAAACACTACATATAAACATCTTGAATTTTGAGTGTATATTGAGTTAAAGAGTTAACAAATGTTGACTATTTATATATTCATTAGCTATTTACATCCCACCATTCTCTCTATAATTAACAAAATCCCCCAAACCAGAGATGTTTTTCCTCCCACTATATTCAGAAACTGCAGCTCTTATTTCATGATAGACAAGTTGTTATTACTTCTTTCTTTGTTTTACTATTTTCACTAGTTCAAAGCACTGAATTCCATAAAATTTTANTTTTTTTGTTGTTGTTGTTGTTGTTTTTGTTGTTTGGGGGTTTTAAAAATTATTATTATTGGTTTTGTTGGCTTTGTTTGCATTTTTTTAATATTATCGTGTAACTATGAAATCAATACTGTTCTGCTTCTTAGTCTTGTGTTAGGCAGTGGACTGGATTTTCCTCCAGCCCCTGTCTGCAACAGGCTTTAATGTCAGTGTCCACTTTTCAAACAGAGATGAAAATCAAATACTGTATGAAAGTATTTTCAGACACAGCTAAGGGATTGCTGAAAATCTTGATCACAATGACAGCTTTTAGATTTATTTTAGTAACTGATTGCATTGAAGCATTGGCCAACCTAAGTATTTTCCAGGTTTTAATTATTATTTAATGGATTTCAGGAAAACAGTAATGTAATCTGCACTGGTACCAATTGTAAAGTTTGGTGAGAAATTCAAGAAAAGGAAATTAAGGTGGTGTCTACTTACAGTGTACAGTTCCAAGTATTTCATGGAGTCTTATATAGGCTCTGTTTACGTGACATATATCATTGCATGTATCATACTTACATAAGCTGCCATCCTCTCCAGGCCTCAAAATCCCTTGTAGACTATAAGCAAGAGTATTATCTCAATTTTTTACACTTGGAAATTTAAGCATAGAGGCTAATCTGAAGTTCTGTTTAGCATAAAAGCTTTTCATCCAAGGTTTTATATTAGCTGCTTCTCTCTAGTGTGTTGGTATTTCTAAAGAATAATACATATATTATACACACAACACTTTCAAGAATGAAAATTTTCCTTCAATCTGTACAGAGAAGCTGAAAAATAAGAAAGAAAAGTGACATTTCTAAAGCTGGCCAGATGATGTGTGGCAGAATACACTTCCAACATCTTATAAGTCTCCTTCTCATCTAGAGTTGAATCCTGGATTTTTCCTACCCTACTGTTTTAACCAAGACCTTCCTATTTAATTGTTAAGTGCTAATAGATGTCTTTACCTGATAGTAATATGCTCAGAATTGCTTTGCTGTGCAGTGTTGGAAGACATCCCTTGCTGTAATTTCTGGTTTTGCACTGTGCTGATGTGCCCAGAGAGACCCCAAGGCTGGGAATGGACAACTTGGGTGCCTCACAGCTTTGCATGATGTCAGAATGTGAAGCATTTTGGATGAGAATGCTTTTCCATTGCTCCATTTACATTACTGTAAAAACAAAAGGCAAGAACAAAACCTCCCAAGGCAAGGTGGAAAATCCCTTGGCCAACCACTTTCCACTGGCTTTCCTCATAAACTGGTTTTTTTGGCCCATGACTTGCACTAATAGGCATAAAGTGATTCGTATTCAAGATATTCTCGCTCAGAACACTCCAAACTCTAAGAATTTTGCATTTAAAGTTGAACTTGGCTCTACATTTTAAGAGGCATCGATCTCTCCCCATCAATCATATATATTGGGTACAAACTAAGGTGGATTTGCTTTCCCCTCTTCTCCAGTTGCTTTCTTCCCAGGGTTTACATTCCCAAATGTTCCATAAGGCAATGTTAATATTTGACATTGAAATCCCCAGATGAGTATCCCTCAAATCTCATGTCCTGTCATCTGTTATTTTTTGGGGTTGTCTGCTGACACCTCTTAACTTAATGATTTGGAATAGCTGTTTTTAAGGATGAGCCTTGGGTGGAAATTTTGAGGGGGAGAATGTGGTTAAACATCCTCAAACCTACACCACAGAACTCCATAATTATTCAGGTTTGGAGTATTCTAAGGAACAAAATATCAGATTGGGCAGTGAGGAGAAGGTAAGGTCTCTTAGGCAGAGCAAGGAAATACTAATAGGAAAGGACAACAGAGATGCAAATAGCAGAGAATTTGAAGCTCACAGGGACTCTGAAAGGATGAAGCTCACTGGTATCCAATCCATATCTCATTGATGTTCTCCTATTTTTTTTTTTGCTGTTGAAGTCAGAAGGATCATAATATGCTGATATTTCAGAGTGCTGTTGATTTTCTGCTCAGGCTACAACCTTCCCTTTAAAATTGTGCTGTAACTTAACTTGTAAACTACTGATTATGAAACTATGCTATGATATAACTAACATGTTAATGCAAAATTTTATCTGTCTGTACTGATTTTTATTAATCCAGCTGACACTTCAAAAAAAGCCAAATAAAAAAAAAAAAATAAAAAAAAAAAAAAAAAAAATGTGTCTCTAGCTTCATTGATTTATAGTATGAATTACAGACTGTCACAACTCAAATTACTTCAGAGTGTGCAACGGTGCTTGGACTCACAGTTTCATCATTCAGGATTAGTCATTAAGATATTGAGATAATTCTCAAATTTAAATCCCACACGTGTGCTGAGATACTTCTATAGGGTGATGTGTGGTGTAAATGAGGTAAAACCAGAGCAAAGGCTGTAAATCTCCAGGAATTTTGTATGCAGTTAGCAGCATGTAGATCCCTGAATGTGATTAACAGTCTCATGCAATGAGGCAGCTCCTCTAGCTGTCAAGATTTTTACAAAGCAAAACCCAATTACACATAAACAGATCTTGAATTTTCCCTCTGGGCTTTTGTTTCTCTCAGCTATAGATTTTCATTCTTACTTCTTTTTTTACGCCTCAGAATGTATATTTAATACATCTAAAGGTTGCCATTTTATTGAAGAATTCAGGCAGCACAATCCCCTGGGTGGCTTTCTTTGGTCATGTGTTGTACGAGTTAAATTGAATATATTGACAGCCTATTATGGCATGCTTTGTCTTGTAAATTAATATTCAGTTAGTTTTTAATGTATGTCAAATACAGATGGTAATCAGTTCTGGTTTTTGTCTTTTAATGTCATGACTACTTCTTTCATGAAAGGACAGAAACCTGGTGTAAATGGCTTAGGGCTAGTCCCAAGCAAAACGTAATTTTAACTCAAAGGGCACAGTCAGGGTCACAGAGGACAAAGTTCATGATCCTTAAATCAGGTATTCAAAAATTGCTTTTGCATGATATCATGCATGTTCCCTGCATAGTCTGCAGAAAGAAAGGACAGCTTCCTAAGAGTCAGTAATTTTCTTCAACACTATCAATTTTTTTTATGTCAAAGGGATTGTCTTGTAGAGGGGCCCATGTCTCCCTAGTGACTCCAGAAAGAGCCTGTGTTGTCTAGCTCAGATCACAACAATTCACTCCTCAGATCCACCAGGCTGGGTTCTATTGCTCTATTGTCCCTTGAGATGCCCCTTGGTGTCCTTGGGGTGGCAGAGATGGTCCAGAGCGTACAGCAGGGCCCAGAATTTTAAGTTATCAGTGCTCAGGACCAAGCTGGATGGGGTTTGGAGCAGCCTGGCCTAGTGGCAGGTGTCCCTGCCTATGGCTGGAACATCATCCATCATCAGTGTTAGAAGGGAGAAAAAGACAATTTAGGGATTCCTCTTTTGGTTGTCTGTGATGGTGACACTTCTGCTGAAAGCTGCTCGACTGACCTGACTGTTGTTTAAAACAAAAATCAATAAATAAATATTTTGTCCCCTAAAACAGTATTTCTCTAAAAAAAAAAAAAAAAAAAAAAAAAAAAAAAAAAAAAAAAAACACAAAAAAAAAAAATCCTCAGAAAAAAAAACCACAGCACTAAAGAAACCAGCTAAATACTAGCAGCAGAGGAATTTTCTGTTTAGCTGTTCAAATGAACAGATCTCTGAGTAACTTAAATCACACTCTCTATTTGTACAAGTACTTATGCTGAGTTTGAAAGGGCCTTTAATCTAGCAGACAGAGGAAGGAAAAGGTCTAGTAATTGCACGCTGAAATCAAAAAGTTCAAACTAGGAATAAAGGGAAACTCATTTATTTTTTAACTGTATAATGAGATATGTTACTGGGACAAATTACTAAGTGTTATTGTAGTCCTTAAATCACGATCAGATGTGCTTATAAAACATACATCTTAGTGTAACAACACATAGCTGGGCCTCAGACAGAAATCCCTGGATGAAGTATGGCCTGTGCTGTGCAGGAATTCAGACTAGGCAGAGCTTGAACTAGTTAATCATAATGGCCTCCTACTGTTTTTAAATCCACAATCCCATTAATTTCAAGCAATATGTAAGATATGCTCACGTAAAACTGAATTTACTAAGTCTTAAATGGGACAAAAAGAGTAACAAAGACTCAGCTAACCAGAGAAGAATTACACATCAGATGAGATGTCCTTTAAAATGTAAGTGGCTAACAATTTCTTAGCAGTTGCTTTCCTGTCCCAGAGAGAATTAAACTTTTCAGAGGAGCATGCTCATGCCAGTTGTCTAATGGACACCTGGAAAATCAGATTTTTAAAAAAATCTTTAAAACAATGAGCCTTGCTAGCCCTTGAGTTCAAAAGAAGTCCACCAGCAACCAACTTCAGCACTGGCTCATGATGGGAGAACAGTGGCTTGTGATATGTATGATGGAGAAAAATCACATGAAAAGAACAGCAAGCCTGGATAGTAATCTGTATGTCTATTTTAATGTGACCTCTACCTTGGAGAAGAGGGAATTATGCAGGAAATACAGAGACACTGCCATTACCAATGTAAAAAGCTCTTACCAATGTATCAGCTGGGATAAGTTGTGCTCAGAAAGACCAAAATCATCAAATGTTGCTGCTATCAGGCCCCCTACAGTCTGGTCCATTTCTGTATGTGTAGTATTTTCTGTCAGCATCACTAGACTGCATTTTGGAGTGTGGATGCACTGTGAAATCACTATGCATTATATTCATGGTTTTGGATACAGTACTTTTGGATTTTGTGACTTTTATGCTGCAGAATACTCAAGAATTACACTTTTCTGTAATGGAAATGGGAAAGCAAAAAGAGGCCTTTTTCACTGCATGCCTTTGGTGTTAAAAACAAGCATTTGCAGGAGGGGGGGACTGCATTTTTCACTGTAGCCACATTTTTCATTCCAGTGAGAACTGGGATGCAAAGACAGCTCTTCATTCCCTGTTAATATCAGTGGGTTTTACAACCATGCAGGAAGGTGGCACTTTGCTTTTCATGGTAGCCAGGACAGCACTAGGAAGACAGCAATTATATTAATTTCATTTTTAATATTTGATTTCTTGAAAATCACAGAGCTGCCAAAAATGAAATCCTATGTTGGTACTTCTTTTCTGCAATTTCTGCCAGAAATGTTTATTTTTTTTGTGTCTCACCTGATTTGAACCACAGATTTCCTACTGAGTTCAGGACAGTTGGTAATAAACCTACACAAGGAGAAGTAGGCAGCATACAGGAATTTTGGGGACAGCAAATGATGCATTTTCTTTGCACACAATTTCCTTTTGATAAGTAAAAATTCAGTTCTGTTCAAGCAGGTGAGAAGTTTTATCAGTTTTGTTCTTCACAAACCTCACACAAGAATCACAACTTTGTCACTTTGTTAATTTTGCTAATTTCCAACATCTGTTTCTGGTCATGCAGATGTGAGCTGTAGGTCTAAATTGAGATAAGTCAGATATATTTGCTCCAAAATTCCCCAGACACAGATGAAAATTTAGATTCTAACCAACACATTTGTAACTTTAGATCCTGGAAAATATCAAGCCAGGATCCATACATATCTTTTGAATTATAAGTTACATGAAAGCTAATGGGAACTAGCTGTCAAAATGCCTCGTGTTTGGGCTGAATGAAAGTATAGTTTTCAGGTTATTGGGTTCTCATTGACTGTGAAAGATTTTATTTTTCTCTTTGAAACTGGGGAAATGGTGACATTCTTTGCTCCAGAAGAGTATTTTGTCTGTCCATGGCTTTTAATTGCTTTTGAATTGCTCCCTGCCAGTTATCACTATCCTTAATTCAAATATGGGTTGAAAAATATTTATAAAGAAGTCAACCTATCATCAGAAAGACACTTTCTAAAGTCCACATGGCTTGCTGTGATACAGACCTAATAACTGGCTTTTCAACCTGCAATAAATATTCTTTTCCCTGTCCTCTTCTGATTGCTCCATAATTAACACTAGGGAGACACCAGATTTAACTATCTGACAGATATTTATTTAAAATACCTTCTGCTGAATATATTAACATTTCTGTATCTACTTTTTTTAAGCAGCTTTGAGTTCTGCAATAAAATCAGATCCAGAGTTTGGTTATGTTAATAGCCTTGCATGGTGGTATAGATCAATTTGGAAAAAGCAATGAATCAGTCATCTGCAGTATAATTGTATGTGTTTACACTGTAGAAATGTTTTTAGCATAAAAACACAATAGAAACATATGAGTCACATCAATATCACTTAAGCTGGATAAATTGTAAGAGGAAATTTGCTGGGGATTTAATGCTTTCCACATACATGTATATTTATGCATTAACTGAGTCCTTCTGAGACTGCAAAAAGGCAGGACTGAAAATAGATTCTACCTATGGAACTCACTGGTTAGTGAATGCAACTGTGCCACTCAAAATAAGCCCTGAGTGCATGAAGTTAGTTTTACTGCTGACTCTTTTGCTAGAAAAGTCTTTGTGTCCATTCTTTGTGCAGATATAATAGAATCAAAGAATCACAGAACATCCTGAGTTGCAAGAGACCCACATGGATTCTATACAGGAAGATGCATCTGGAATAGAAGAATCTATTATAGATATGTTTTAATATTATTATCACAATATCTGAATAGTTTCATATCAAACCTTAAGGGCCCTGATTAAAATCTGCTATTTATTGTTCAGCTTCTCCTAGGGAAGGATCGAGTGTGACATGCAATGCATTGCTTTGAGAAGGTTTTATTTTGTTTGGGTTTTGTTTTCAGCATATATGCTGGGGCCTGACAAGATGAACACTGTTTTCAAAAATAGCCAAGTTGCAGATGGAGGAAATTATTTGTTTGTGGTATTCTCTATCAAAGAAGTGTCACAGATAGATGGGTTTTACTCAAATATTAGAGTTTTCACCCAGTTCTCTGATTTAGCTGGGTAATAAGTATATATTCAGGCAGCAAGACAGCTTACTGTTGGCTACTTGTATCATGCTCAAAAGTACAGAGGGATCCCAACAAAGCCACTTGTAATTTACACTCACTAAATTGGATACAGATCCACCTTTTTTTCCAACAGTAGCCTAGAATAACAAAGGTTTTGGGAAAAATGCCTGGTTTTGGTTGAACATTTCTTCTTGCTGGCTATCTGCCACCACAAACACTGAGGGGATATAATAACAGTCATTTGGAGTTCTGTAAACCTTGTCATCTGAGGACCTCAGAACTCTTTCCAAGTGTTAATTAAATCCTCACAACATCCATGTGGCCATGCATAGCAGATTCCAGGTTGCTGGGCTCTCCCTGTGACCACAGTGGCTCACAGACTCTGCTGCTCTGGGAGGATTCAGACACTTGTGCACCACAGACACTGAGCTCCATCTCAGCCCCTGCTCTGCCAGCCCAGACTCTGGCTCTGTGCTTTACACCTAACTCCTTCAAAACAAAGCAAGAGGAATTTTTCAGAGAAGCTGAACCCCAAGACTGTAACTGTAGTGGAAATTTAAAACTTGTTAACTTGTTTTCTGAGGATAATGTTTTATTAGCAGCCTCAGACACAGCAGCTTAAAAAAACCACTCAGGTCAGTACAGAGAGAAATCATTCCTTAGCTCTGAAAAAGCACACAATACCTCCCCATGTTGCTGACTCCAAGCAATAAAAAATCATGAGTTCACTCCAAAAAGTTCTTTTAATAGTCTTTTTGTCTGCAGGCTTTTTGCTCCCTTCCCAGTTCTTGAGATATTACAGTTTTAAAGTTTCTTGAGGTGAGAAAAGATTTTTTTCCCACAACCATAAAGAAATGAAAACAGATATTCTTTTCAAGTCACTGGAGTCATTAAGCTAGGGGAAAAAAATCAAATATTTCAAGACCTGATATAAAACCATGAAAGCTAGCAGAGTTGTTTGTTTACCTCTTTAACACAACATTATTTTCTCTTGTCAGTTCTGAAAAGACACTCAGGCTCAAACCCTGTGCAAAAAGAGCTCTTTCTCCCTTACTGAACTCTAATAAGCATCTTGCAATATGTCTTTCAATTTACCCGTGATGAACTCAAAAAAAATTTTTGGTTTCATTTCTTCCCCTCTCCTGTGCATGTTTCTTTAATTTACTGAGTGTGTGTGGTGACACAGGAATGCCCACAGCAGGGAAGGTGGAACCAGCTGTTCTTTAAGGTCCCTCCCAACCCCAGCCACGCTGTGATTCTGTGGCTGCAGCACACACAGAGCTGTCTGTGCCTTGGCACCCCCTGTTAGGGCAGTTTGTGCTCTCACTTCTGACCATCCTGTGTTCAGGCCCCAGTAAATCACCTAAGGAGACAAGTAACACATGCAGATAACACTAAATATTCTCCAGGCAGCCTTCTGGTTCCATTGCCTTGAAATGTTTTATAACACCAAGAGTGCACTCTGGAGGACCAATAACTCCTGTCAACCATGTGACCACAGAGAAAACTGCACAAAGTTCTCCTGCTGTATAGCAGAGAATACAGGAAGCAGCCTTAAAATGGATCATTTGGATGCCATAACAGCCCCAAAGTGGTAGCCCAGAGCTCATTTGCCCTACCAAGAAACTTCTTCAGGCTGTATTGCACATGCAAATCATAATGATTTTTTTTTCTGTATTCAGCAGAAATCTGTGCAAACTGAAGGGGGTCGGAAGTAGTTCTCTATTCCACTTTATAACTCAAGACAAACCAAATAACAAACTACATTTCCATAAATTGCTTTCTCTGACATTGTTGGGATGAATAAGCTTCAGCAGTGTCATGTACAGCACCTTTCTAGGTTTATAATTAGTCATAAACCACTAAAATATGTATTGTCTAGAAGCAAATATTACTTTCTTTGTATTGTCTCTTGGTGATTGGCATGAAAGTTATGAAAGTCTTACTGGGTAACAAAATATAACACCTAAACACCTTGATTTTCTCTTAAGGGCTAATATAATTTTCACTTCATTTTTGACTATGGCAAGGTCTTCCAAACTGTCTTAGATAAACTTGCAGAAAATTTTAGTTGTGATTTTTTTCCCCAGAGAATTTTTTCTTGGAAAACTCCAGTTCCATTCATCTGTTACACCACATCTAACACAGTATATGACAGCCTTCCAGCACGCAGTAATACAATTAACTTTTTCTGTATGACTTGTATTCATCCCCCCCTCAGATTTACAGGCATATGCAGTAGAATGTTTTGCAGTGTGCATGTACAGGAAAATTTATTTATATGATGTATTTGTTATTGGGGCAAGTTCAAAGAAACATACACTTCACATGGGATAGTTCTTGCTCCTGTGGGATTGTGATTCAGATATTAAGCATTAATGAATGTCCATCTAATTGATGCATCCCCCAGGTGTAGTTTTTCAGATTTAATCCATCATTAATAATCAGGCTTTCTTGTAGCACCTTCTGTTGGCCACTGTATTTTAAATAATGATCCACAGAAAGTCTAAACAGCTCCTAATTTCTTCTCCTGAGACAGCCCCAGTTGTGCTTTCTATCATCCTTTTTCCTTACCCAGCTTATGACAAATCCTGTGTCAAATCCTGCTTTTCCCTGTCACTTTGCAGTGCTCTGACCTCATCCTTCCTATTTGTTTCTCCTTTTGAACAGTCTTAAGGGGCTCCAAGGCCCAGCTGCTGAAGACAACACCTACAATATCTCCCACCTCATTGTTCTCTAGGAACTATTTAGTGGAAACACACTCATCTAGGTACTTATAAATATTAAGATAAATTCACCAATCAGAAATTGTGTCAAAACAATCTGGATGCCACCCATTGAGATGGGAAGGTTTGGCAACAAAGGGGAAGCAGTTGAAAGCAGATCTTTTGACTTTTTGCACTGTTTTTGACTGCTTTATGTGATGTTCTCACAAGGAGAATTAGGAGAGGGAAGGGGCAAAATCATTTGAGTTATTCATCAACAGCAGCTTGTTATCAAATTATAGTGAGATAAGCAGAGTTTTCAGGGAGTTCTGCTTTAGATTGTATTGTATTAATGTATCTCCATTAAAACCTCAGCAAAGAAGTAAAAGCTGTCCACTGAAACCACAGATGACAACAGCTCTCAGAGGGACAGAAACCACTCCAAAGGACAATATAATACCTACAAAAATCTCAACTGCAGTTCTTTGGCTGATTTTAGTTCTTCTGGAAAGATCCCAAAGAGTAATGATGGCAATGTATAATTTTTTTCAGGTTTATTTAACCTAAAACCAAGAATTCTAAGGGGATAAGGGGGAAGTTTTAAAGGTATGAAAGGCTATTAGAGACAGAAATTGATGCAGTAGACAGAACAAGGCACCTCAGGCTTAGAATATTATGTCCTATATCCAAAAGGTAGTCAGGAATCTCACACCACTGACAGACTGGTGACCCTCTGTAAGTCTAGGTCAGTACTAGGATCTTATTTAAATCTCTTCTGTTCATTATATCATCTGAACTGCATCACTATCCTTTGTTCCATTTCATATCCCAAGAGTAGAAACAGACAATTCCTCTTCTCCTAACCTATCACAGGAGTGAGCAGGCTAGAAACCCTGTGCATGAAACAATGGATCTAGTAAATACAATCTATAAACCAATATATAGGTCTCTTGACAACTTTACACCACTTTTCAACTTTGATCATAATTTAAAAGGTGGCACTTATGTGTATCGTGACTGCTCTCCTTTCAAAGTCTTGTTTCTCATGAAAAAGATGTCTTTGAAGCTAACAGCCATCAGGGTATTGCATTAATGCTATATTGACTCAGCCTTCATCCTTCCAAGGTGTATAAATTGAGTTGCATGCAGGCAGATATATGATGAGACCTTTCAAAGGAGATATCTGTGTGCTCATTTTCATCACTATTACTCCATGTGTCCCAGAAAGGCATCATTGTGGGACATAGTAAAGCACAGAAATGAGGGACTTGGGAGATCAGACTGATGTTCCTGTCATGACCTTGGACATGTAATTTTCCCTTCCTGTGCCTCAGTTTCTGCTTTTATAAATTTAGATAATGATACTTTGCAGACTGCATTAATATCTGTAGATGAAAAGCATTGCCTGAGAGACAGCTAGTGCTATTATCTTTATAGGTGTTTTATTTGGGAAAAATATTTTCCACCCCAACTGCCAAGAGCTTACAGCTTCAAATATGAAGCAGAAAACTTTATCCTCTTTCTAGAGAAGCAGAGACACACAAATCAAGCACAATTCCTTCAGTCACAATGGAAATTTGTAGCTAAATTGAGGATCCAATTTGCAAGTCAGTGCTTTAAGCATAGGCTTTTTCAGGTGTTCTCCCTGGACATTAAAGATTTAGTGAGAGTTTTCATGAGAGTGGATTTGTGCCAATATCCAGGGCTAGAATTTTTCCCTTCCTCTCAAGTTATTCAGAAAACTGTTTGCTGATAGTTTGCTGGCCTGCCTAACACCCCAGAGGTGACCATAGAAGAGTAAATCTCACAGGTTGTAAATTATACAGACCCTTTCATGCTTTGAAACAGCAATCAAAATCTGACACAGCTTTTCCAACTATTTATTTGAATGGAAAGTGCACAAGAAAGAAATTCAGTACCTGCTGCAAGGTGCCAGGGCTTTAGAAAAGCCCCAGGGACAAAGCATGGCCATTCAGATGAGAGGGAAGATGAAATTTTGAAACTGGGTCAATAGACTGGGGTATAAATCATCCCTGTTTTGCACAGAAGCTTCCTTTTATTGCCACTCTTACCAAGGGGAAAAATCTGGCACAGTGTAGTAATTGTACATTGAAGTGCTGTTGTAACCACATTACACACCTTTCCTCTTGGCTGCTCTTTCACCTCACCACCTCTTTCTCCCTACATCCTTTGTTTCTGAGCTCCTTTTCCTCCACATTTCATTCCCCAGTGCTGTTCTCTCTTTGAAATGTAGTTCTGTTCATCAGAATAATCAATGTCTGAATAAGATCATTGATACTGAAGTATCAGTATGACTCCTTCATTTCCACAGATTAGGCTAAAACTGGGGGGGCTCAGATTTCTGACTCACTGTTTCAGGCTGTTGTGTGTGAATTCCAACAGACCAAATATCACCATATGTTTGATTTGCATAGAAGATTGCATCATCTTTGAAGGCCTTGGAGATCAGATAAGTACAGTAGGTAAGTGGATCTCAGCCAGAACCTCCAGGTGGGCACCAGTGGCAACAAGCTGCTCAGGAGCCCTTGTGGCCAAGAAGGCCAATGGAATCCAGAGGTGCATTAGGAAGAGCATTGCCAGCAGGCTGAGGGAGGTGACCCTGCCCCTCCTCTCAGCCCTGGTGAGGCACAGCTGGAGAGCTCTGTCCAATTCTGGGCTTCTCAGGACAAGAGAGACATGGAGCTCCTGCAACAGGTCCAGAGGAGAGTGACAAAGGTGATGAAGGGACTGGAGGGACTCTGATAAGGAAAGGCTGAGGGAGCCAGGACTGCTCAAGCTCAAGAAGAGGCAGCTGAGGAGACCTCATCCACTATCAGTACCTGCAGTGAGGTGTGAGAGGATGGATCCAGGCTCTGCTCAGCCGTGCTGAGCAATTGGACAAGAGGCAAAGGGCAGAAAGTGATGCCCAGGAAGTTCCACCTGAACATGAGGAAGAACCTCAGTCCTGAGCAATGCCTGAGCACTGGAACAGATTGTCCAGAGAGTCTGTGGAGTCTCCCTTGCTGGAGATATTCCAGAGCTGTCTGGACACAATCCTGTGCTGTGTGCTCTGGGATAAGCTTGCACGAGCAAGGAGGTTGGACCAGATGAGATGCTGTGGTCCCTTCCAACCTGACCCATTCTGTGGTTCTTTGATTCTGTAAAGAGATCTACAGGGCTGAGAGAAGGAAGTTTAGGTAAAATACCCATCTTCATGGGGCAGGTGGGATTAGTTTTCAGGCAAGCTGACTGAAACTTGTATTCTTATTTTATAGCTAAAATCTGTGTGGACATCCAGTATAAAAATAAGTAATATCCTTTAGGTCCTTTAAATAAATAAAACATAATAATAATAAAACAAAACCCACTTGTTTTGGCACAGTTACAAAATGAACAGGAAGGAGTAAAGAGTATTTACAGGCTTTTAATAACACAATGTTGCAATTTAGGTTTCCTTTACAAAATAGTGCCCAGTATCTACTATCTCATGATAAATAGAAGCTGTATCGCATGACACTTGTGAACAATGGGTGAAATGGATATTAGAAAAATCTCATTTATCTTCTGCTTTATTCTGTGATAGAGGTCCTTGTCACCATGGCTATTATGTGACTAGCCCCAGAAAGGCCATGTCATTAGTTTTCTTTATCAAGATAGCAAGGTCTCCTTTAAAGGGACAGCACTTAGATTTTAGATTCAAATAGAAAATAGATTTCATTGTGTGAATGTTCCTATCTCTGTTTTTGCTGCTTAAATACATAGGTTATTTTCACAGCTGTCAACCAGATGAAATTAACACTCCCGTGATGAGGAAAGTGTTCCTGGAACAGAAATAGAAAAAAAATTGAATTTTATGAGCAGTTTGCTTGTATTTGTCTCATACATTTCTATAGAACATGTGGCATTTCTTAGTTTAAAAAAAAAACACACGAAAGGGAAAAAATAAATGAAAGCAACTTTCTGTATATTCTGTAAATCTATTTTCCCTTTTGTCTTTTCCACTCACAAATACATCTTCCTCTTGTCTGACAACCACTTTGAAAATTTTCCTCTGTTGCCACCAAAGCAACCGTGTGAGTGTCAACAAATCAGTAATGATTTAGAATATGTCAAAAAGAATTCAACATTTTCATCTCTTTTCAAAAATCTTAATGACAGGCAGATAAAGTTGGACAACACCATCTCTATTGGCTTTCTCTGAGTTTTGATGGGCATTTTTCATTGAACAAAAGAGCTTGGTTCCCTTCTGCAGCAGGCAAGGCATGGGAAGTGTAGCTATAGAATCTGATAGTGACACATATTTATATTAACCATGTCTAGTTCTCCGCCTAATTAAGAACATTTTGTATTTGATGATATAGAAAATCAATGATTACAAAATAATGTTGTTTTTTCCTTTCTCCTGAATTATGATATGATAGCAATTAACTCTCAGAATACTCTCCTAGTTTAAATAGGTGATTAAAAAGCACACTCTTCTCATTTGCTAACTCAGTAGAGAAGAGCCTTAGAGGTAAAAGGACACTGGATCTGTCAATACTATTAGCTTACTGTATAAATCCCAAAGACTTCTTTAACTATATTTAAAATTAGGATAAAATGCTTAAATGCAAAAAATAATTGCATTAATACAGCAATAAGGTTAGGAATTTTATGGCAAAAGATCAGGAAATAAAAAAGATAAGGCTCCTTCAGTAGTAATTGGTATCAGGAGTGTGTAATCAGTGAGTAACCTGAGTGATAAATGTATCTGAACACATTGAAAATATCCTCAAAATAATGTGCCAACTACATTTGCTAGGAATTGATTAGGCATGGGGAGGTTGAAAATCCTATCTGCCTTATATTTACCATCTTGAAAATTAAAGAATTGAAATGACATTCTGTTTTTTCCCTGAGGTTGTTGCATGTCCTACCACAAACCTTCTGGGAGTAGCTTATCCATGTGTAATGTCCACTAAAGAACTGGAGCAGTCACATTCCAGAAGTTTGTCACAGAACTACCAACAAGAAAGTAGAGGGTGGTACTTGAAAGAATTTTCCAGTTTAGCATCAGAGTTAGGGGAGGCAGAAGACACCAGAAAAGGAAGATAAAATGGATCACCATAGTGGATGGATAGCCATGGACACTGAGCCCCTCCTGCCTGGAATCCCTTGGACAAGGGACATGCAGACTCCTTGACTGAACCATGTGTGCAGAACTCCTCCGTAGGTTGTTTATGCCTAAAGTGAACTTGTGCTCCTTCAATGCCACTTTTTATACTCCCTTACTCTGGGTGATTTTCCTTTTGGAATTTGCTCAGTGCTTAGGAAATAAAAAAATCTGAGATAGGAATGGAAAATGAAGATTCTCTAGCACTTCCTTTCTCAGTTTATTCTTACCTTTCCAGTCAAGCAGATCTTTTCTCTAGGTGATTATTTAATTGTAGGGCCCTTAAAAGTCACATTCCTATTCCATTGGAGCACAGTCCACTCTCGAATATATTTTGTGCCAGAAATTTTTCTGTCACATCACTAACATATTTCACAATTTTTACAGTAAAAAATACACATGAGAGGAAGAAATCAAGGAATCACCTGAACTTACAATTATTTTTAATTCCTAATGGGAATTTCTTTTAAAGGCTCTGAATACTAGTTTTGGCTCAGGCCTAAGCCACAACAGCAGCAAAAGACAAGAGCTCTAGTCTAAACAGATAAAGCAAAGTGGAGAATAAAAGCTATGGAGGTGGAATACAGATGTGGAAAGATGAGGGGAATAGCTTAACAAGTAAAGATGATGACAAGGTATAAATAGAATCAACTCCACAAACTCTCAGGCCAGGGCATAATCTAGCAGATTTGGTGGGTGGCCTTACTGGGAATCTATTCAATTTGTTGATCTATCACAAGAAGGTCAAAAATGGGGGGAGAAATGTGTATTTAAAACCACTTGTTTGAAATATTAATGCCATTGCATGGGGGAAGGATATTTTAAAAGTCACTGCTACCCAGTATTTTATATATTGATCCGCATGGTCTGGACAACCACCACACAGACCAGATCATATAAATACCATAAGTACTCATTACATAACAAATATTTATCTATTTACTTTTCAGAATATTAGATTGGTCTCCTCTGAACTTTGGACATTTAACAATCATAAATATTATTGTTTCCCATTCATAACAAATGCAGGTATACCAGGGATACTGCTGATGGAAAGACCACGACCTTATTTATTACACCATCTGTGTACTCTTGAGAATCCTATAATTGAAACATTACACGTTGACTCACCTTTTTCTCATGATGTATTGTAACTTCTCAAGGCTAGAGTTTTCAATCATGGATTTTCAGAGTTATATGAGTGAAACAGATTTTTAATCTATTCTGCTCTGAGACAAGCTGGTTTTTCTCAAGAAAGTCTCACTCTTTCCCAGTTACTTTTATTTAATTAAAATGAATGTTCTAAAAAATTTCTTTGCTCCTATAGTCCAGTTTATTCCTCAATAAAATTTTACTACAAGGTTTTCTGTTAACCAGGAAGGATTCAATAGTGCAGAGGAGCCATTAAGGACTCCAGCACTGCACACCTTTTTCCCCTCCCCCTCAAAGACCCCTAAACTAATACATAAAGTAATCTTAATGATAACCAGACAATATTTTTGAGCTTCTGATCACATTGCCTATTTTTTTTTTCATATTCATCACTTCATGCTCGTTAATTGCTAGTTAAAAACCCTGATGAAAATCGTCTCCACCTGTAGAAATAGCTGGGGATATTACAAGTTATAGAGGAAGCTACTCACAGGTGAGAAGGTTACTCTAAAGTGTCTCAAACACTTTGAAATCTACTAAGGTAGATCAAGGTAAGGAATTATTATTGACAACAGTTTTGACTGGAAATATTTAATTCCCTTAATTCTTTGAAAAAATCTCTTATTTTTGAGAAGAGGTGTGTTATTCCTTACTTAAATTTCCTGGCATCATTTCCAGCTTCTTTCCTCTTAATAAAAAGAAGTTCCAGAACACTGCCTCCATATTTTACATATTTAAATAATGAATGTCTACTGAAAGAATGCATGAAAATTATTCTTGGCTTTGGTTACTAGAGAAGTTAACATAAGCTACTTAGATTACTATTATAAAAATGTTATTCAAATGTTTTTTACTAATGTAAGTCCATATTGAGAGCTTGATCATGAATGGCTTTTGTTCTTCAAGTTCTTCTTGACCTGCATAATCCTTTGGTTTGAATTCTTGAGGGGAAATAAAAGCGCATTAAAGAAATCATGCTCTGTATACAAATAATTTTTCATTATTTGCATAATGAAGAGTATTCCTTCCTATTATTCACTGCTTTCTTCTTACACTGAAATTTCTTCACTTCCAAAAAATACAGACTCGAGTCACCAAGGTCTGAAGTTTGACAATGTGTTAAAGTATTTTTACTGCAGTAATTTAAAGTAGGCTGCACCAGTTGCTACTTTTTCTGTCAAGCAGAAGATTTTTCCAAAAGGAAAAAAATACACTCTGCCTCTTTTGCTGGCCTATGAACAATTTCCCAACTGCTTTAAGAAAATGAAAACTGAAGGGAAGTCTAAGACAGTAACAGAGAAATCCACATTCTACTGAAGAGATGACAAGGTATTTTAAATTTTGAAGAATACCCTGCTAACAAAATAGCAAAACTGGACTGAGGAAAGGCAGGAGACCATTAGGATGTCCACAGTGCCATGGAAATCCCTTCCTGCCACAGAGTGTCCCTTTTTGCCTTCTAGAGTTTATCCTGCTTAACACTGTTGGTGACTGTTCTGCTGTTAGTGATGAAGTTAATGGTTCTGGTATCATTAGTTAATCAGGAGAGATTCCCGTTTTCAGATATCCATATTCATTCTCGTAGACAATTATTCTCCGGAGTTTTATAATGGTTTGTAGTCATCAGCCGATGGTAATTACGGAAGAAAAATATTTCAGATGAAAGAGAGATGGAGATGGAGTGGATTGAGCAAGGTCACTGAAGTGATTTGGGGATTATTTTCCCAGTCCAATTCCCATCTCCCATCTCCCAAAACATATTCATCTGCAGGATGTATTCTTCCCTTGAAGACAGAAGGCATAAATATTACTGCACTTTTCCTTTACTGTGGGAGTGTGGTAGTGTACTGCCACCCTCTGCTGGAATAGACATGGACCAAGCAATTTCTCCACCTCCCCATTATCTATTCAGAAAGAACAGTATGCATTGTATTTTATCTTCTTGTTCAATATAGGAAAACCTAAAGAACGTGGAAGGCCAGTTTGATATTAAGCTTAAAAAAATCAGAATTTGTTTGTAATAAATTTTATTATCTACTAAGTACATATACAACTCCTACAGAGGAATTTGATCAGGGAGCTTTGATGTTACTGGTTACAGAGTTTTGGTCCTCTAGGGATTCAACTTTATAATCATTGTGAATGCACTCAGACAAACTTCAAGTTATGACTTTCTGCAACACTTTTAAAACCTTCTAGAGAACCCTTAAAATCAGAAATAGACACAAGACCAGCTACCGTCCTTCCTTAGTATGAACCAAGGTCTATCTGGTATTACTCAGGTTATAAACCAGAACATCCTCCTTTGTTACAGTGGAATCAGTTTTTTGAGTTACAAAGGCAAACAAAGGGTGCATTGAGATGGGCAAGAGTAAATTACTTAAACAAGATCAAGAGATCAACAACTTTGCTTATATGTTTGCTCTAAAGAGGTACAGCAAAGCCATTTTCAAATGCAAGAGGTTGAACTGGGCGCCTCCATTTCTGCTTGCCCACTTTATCTGCTTACCTGCAGATAAACAATGCTCAGTCCTGTCCTAACTTCTCCAAAATATTCAACCCCAACACCAAGAGTTTGAAAACCACTAAATCACTCTGAAATCTTACTTTTCCATCATCACTAATGTGCAGGATTAGTTCAGCTTCTAAAAAAAAAAAATCAGAGCTATTAAGATTAAATTCTGACCATATGGGAGTTACAAGAAGGTCTCAGCACAGGAATATTCCATCATGTTAATTGATTACTGCAATATGCTGCACATGAGGGGAAGGAAGGCAAAAGAATGTTATGAAGATGTTCCAGCAGGTCTTGTCTTTGAGTAATGCAGATTACTGGGAATTTATTGCCAAAGAATTTACTGCTTTTATTCACATTTGGCTCTGATTTAAGGATCTGATCCAGACTTTTGAAACAAATGGTAGGCAAAACCTTGATTGTACTTGAGCTAGGATCTTTACAAAATGAAGTTAACTACTAAAAACAACACTTTGCTTATTTAGGACAATCAGATTTTTGGACCTTGAAGTCCATAGCTCTTGGACAATGCTGATTAAAATAATCCTGTCCTAGGATACTCCCATGACCACGTGGTCATGTAGTGAATGACTACCTAGGGTTTTTTACTGATTATATTTGTTAACTTGGAATCATATTAAGTAAACAAAAAAGGAAAACATTAGTTTGGGGTAATCTCTTATCCATAAAGTGTTGTTCACATTCACATCAAATTTATTTCAAATTCAGGTTGCATTCATTATTATTTCCCTATAAAAATGCCTTCATTCTGTGTTTGAACCTTAGCTATACAATGAAAAAAAAAAAAAGTGAGGCAAAGGCAACTATAGTGCAAGCAAGGAAAAACCATGACACTTTGGGAGGGAAAGTGTGGCATAAGGAGAAAGTTGGGTTAACATTAAAGCTGTGTATTTCAACATCTTCACTAATAATTTGGAATTTAAAATCAATTCAAGCTGCTAACGTGAGAGTGCTTCCAATGAAATCATGGAGGCTGGACTTATGAGGCATCTGTGCCATAAACTGAAGCTTAACTGCATTACTGTGGTCAAAGTGCTGAATTAAAGGGAGTCAGGAGGGGGACAAGGGAGGAGAGACAAGAGGCATCGCCTCGAAAACCTCTATAAATCTAACCTCCCTCCTTCCTGCTGACATCATTAGATTCCTACTTTGCCACTGAATAGTCTCAGGTAGGGTTTTAGCATTTGACAAATGAAGGCAATTTGAGGATTTTATACTTGTGGATACATTGTGGGACTTACTGTGGGACTTAAAAGCATTTTTCTTGTAAATCAAATATTACCTTGGAAAATAACAATACTGGAAAATGAAACCAGTGAGGTGCCACTCAAGGCTACAGTCCTGCTTTAGTCATGTTGCTCTTAGAGAATCTAAAGCTTTTAGTCATGCAGGCTGATATGTTTTGGGTTAAAATTCATGGGCATTTACAGATATTATTTTAGCCACTGGAGAGTTCACTTACTAATACAACAGAGATTCTCTTGAAGTCGTGGAAATTTTTGCATTATTTTTTGAATGCACTACAATGACTGCAAATTTCAAACATGCTTTGTTCATCTATGATAAAGTTAATGAAAAATTGACTTAATTTGCAATGATTTTGTGTCTTTTGTTCTTCTATGTTTGGTCTGTATGCTGTTTATTAGGATCTTATTCAGTATAAAACCAGAATACTTTTATTACTTAATATCTTCATAGCAATAGCTTGTGTTGACTTTTGTATTAGTTTTCTAACCTTGAATAAATAATTAAATAAATTAATTCACACATCTATGCTGTTTTCAGTATCCAGTCAAGGCCAATGTGGTCTTATCAGAGGATACAGGCAAACAATTAACTGCTGAGAGATTCATTCAATAAGGCAATTCTTCATTTTTCAGATGAATTATCGAGTAAATACCCATGAGATACCAGTCCAAATCATAAAACCAAAGCTGTTAGAAACTAGTCTTGGGGTTTGTTTCCTCCTAGATTTCAGAAAAAACCTAAGGGCTGGCATCAATTATCAGGGGTAATTTCTGTTTCCCTCTCTGCATATATGCAGTTACCTGGCATTGAGAAGATTTAGAAAGCAAGAGGAGCAAATAATATATATATAACAGAAAATTATAACCAAACAAAACCAGAAAATGGCACCAACTACTTGCTATTGGAAATAACCACTGGAAAGATGTGCTTTACTTTCATGAGCATGTAAGTGTGATTTTCCAGAATGCACTGCATGAAAGCCTAAGCCTTTTGAATATTCCTTCAGCAGTAATATTCCTCCTGTTGACAAATCTTTTAAATACCTTAGGCAAGCATTACTTCATGCAAATCAGATTTTCAGAGGTGCCATGTGAGAACACATGCATCAGACCCAAATCCACCAGGATGCCAGGGATAAACGCATGTTACCAAATCATGGGAAGATCAGAACTGGTTTTAAGTAGCAGTCTTCCTGGAATGCAGATTCATTTCTCTATAACACCGTTTCCCAGACAGATCTATTTCTGAATACCAAGTTTTTAGTTCATCTTAGTTTGTATTTCTGAACTCATGACTGTCAGCCACATATTTGAAAAGCCATCTATTTCTCAGGCATTTAAACTAACCTGTTCATGGATATGCATGGCTTGTAAACCTCCTTCCATATACCAGTCTTAATGAGATTTTGCTCTTCAGCCTTCCAGTTACGGGCAAAACAATCTGGTTTTGTGACTCTGGTGTGTCTGCTTCGAATGTGAAATAGGCTGGCACTTTCTGTCTCTCACTTTTGCATCTGGATGACAATTTACATTATGCACAAAGTACAGTTTAAAATCAATAATAAAAATACTTTAATCTAAGTTTTCTGGATTTCATTTATTTTCAGGTGTGTGTAAGGATAAAAAAAAATTACTGAAGTGCCAGCCTAGAAAATGGAGCTCTGGAAAAAAAAGAAAATCCCTATATAATTGTTAACAGCAATTGTGTCTAAAGTAAATCCTATTTAATATGGCTAGAGGATGTATAGGTAATTTCCAATTTAAACAGAGTGCCAAACAGTACAATAGATTTTATATTTCTCCCCAGGTGTGTAAATTGTTAATTAACCAAATTCAATTAGTTAAGTGAAGTATAAAGGACTGTATCACGATAATGCTCAGCATTTAACCTTTACCTCTAGCTATGGATTATTAGCAGCATGAAAAGTCTTTTGAGCAGCCTGAGAACTCCTCCCCAGGCTCCCTGGGTGCTGGCTGTGGACATGCTGATGTGACTGCCTATGCTCCAGGGACTGCACGTGGCTGACACACTTCTGGCCAGCTGACCCGTGTAATCTGACCTGCATGCTTCACTCTTGTAAAACAGGGCAAATGCTCCTAAATCACCATTGGGATAGTTTAACACATTTTAATTTGCATTTACAAGAGGTGACAAATGCACTTAGAGTCAAATTCTGTGGAAGTTTATCAAAGAACCTTCATTTACTGGAAGCAACATGTGAGCACTGGAACAGATGATTTCAAGAGGTTCCTTCCACCCAATTATTTCCCTGCAATTCTAAGAATTATGTAGTTGAATGATTAAATGGAATCAGAGAGTCTCAATCAGTGAACTCTGACAGCCAAAAGTAAACAGACTATCTGAGCAGGAGTTATCACTATGTTGATCTTTCAGTGCATCTTAGAGTCATAGAATAAAGGTTGGAAAAGATCTCTGAGATCACCGAGCCCAACCTCTGAACAAACACCACCATGTCAACTAAACCATAGCACTGAGTGCCATGTTGAGTCATTTCTTGGACATTCCCAGGGAGATAATGAACCCACCACTTCCATGGGCAACCCTTTCCAGTGCTTGACCATCCTTTCAGTGAGGAAATTCTTCCTGATGTCCAACCTGAATCTCCCCTGGTGCAGATTGAGGCCGTGTCCTCTTGTCATTGCACTGGTGCTGCATGGAGTTGTTGTGGAGGAACTCTTACTTGAAAGGAAAGGGATTTCAGGCACCAATAAATAAGTTCCAACACAGAGGGGTTATACTGGAATACCTGTAGCCCAGACTAGCTAACCTGTTATGTCCCTGAACTGCATGAAGCTTTTAGTGCTGCTGAAGAATTTCTTAAAGCTTACCTGGAGCAAGAATAAATTGTTGAGGAAGGAGATGTGGGAATGGGGATATTACCGAACTCACTGGTGAGGTAGTGGTTACAGCCCCAAGCTTTATAGGTTTAAATCTCTGGATTTGTTATTGGACTGTATCTGTTTTATAATAACATGATGATTTTTCTTCACAGACTGGCAGTCTCAGACAGTTTGGTGCAAAATCTTGACTCTGTTTCTCTGAACTATGAAGGTTGATTCAAACCCAGGAATTTTCTAATCAGACAGACTAAGAAGCCCAAAACAGACAAGCTAGAAGTCAGATCACTCAGGGGACTTAGTCCTGGACCACTTAGTCCTAGTCCTTATCCCATAATCTTCGAAAATTACAAGTACACATGCTCTACAAAGTTAAACCAAATTAAAATGATTTTATTATTGATTTAAAAGATTCTAAAACCTCAGAATCAGATGCAGAACACTCACAGAGTGTGTCACAAATTGAATTCATTCTTTTCAAAGAAAGGTTTCCATTCAGGAAAATAAAATCAATTTTTTTAATGTAGCAGGCAGACAGATCAATTTATTGTAGAGCTGTTGTCCAAGGAATCCTCAGAGTGTCATATTATCCAGGTCTGAAATAAAATTGATTTAATTTAAATTTTTTTAATATGTAAATTATGCTCTCATCTGATTTCTGATGTGAGTCAGTCAAAGACTGGGACTGCACCACAATAATCAGTTCACGGTTGGTTTTTGGGGGTTTTATTTATCTTGGCTTAACTTTCATTATGGTGGTATTGAAGAACACTTTTGAGAGCCTGGTTCTGTGTGGGCAGGCAAGAAAGGGGATGCACCCTGCAGGAGTTGAAAGGGCGCAGCAGACAGACAGGAGGCAAATGGGAAAGACAAGAAATGGATACACATGAAATGAACAGCCAGTGGGGGAGGAAAAAGGACTTTTGGTTCATGGCCCACTTAATTAATAAAGGAAACAACTCATAGGCACCACACCAGAAAATTTAATTTTGGGAGATTTTCAAGCCACAACTATGAATATCCAAACATAAAAATATAGAAAAACTACCAGTCTAAAAATAATTCTGAGGTTAATATTACCTTTTCAGTAATAAAATCCTTGGTAGTTTCACCCTTGCTTTTAGCATGCTCAGCTTGGATCACTTTAACACAAACAGCAAAATTCCAAGCATTTGTGATGCTTTTTACAGTTTACTTAGCCTGCATTTTGGGACTTCCTATCACCAGTGTTTAGCTGAGGATGTTCATGGACTGCATATTCAAGTAGGATTATGCTTTTCCTGTCCTGAATCAGAAACCTAAAGCTTATGACTGGGGCAGCCTGAGTCTCTACATCACTGTCAAACTTCTTTCTCATATGATCTCAAGCTGGAGAGCAGGTACAAGGCTGCTTTGTGTTTAGATTAAGGAATGGAAATTCTCTGCTTTTAATATTTCATATTGACTGAGCAACACTGATTTTTCTGTGTTGCTCATATCCAAATGCTATTCAATCCCTACGTTCTCCTAAGTAGCCATTAGCTCAGGTATCAAAACTTCATTTCTCAAGTGAGATAATGCCAGCCCTGGAAACTGTCAAGAACAAGTTGCACTGGGCTCTGAGCAACCTGATCCAATTGAAGGTGTCCCCGCTCATTGCAAAGTTGTTGGAGCAGATGAATCTTAATAGTCCTTCCCAACCCAAACCATTCTCTGATTTTATAATATAATTTTCTTCAATGAAGCTCCACATCATTCACCATAGAAAGAGTAACAGTTTCTACCTCTCAGTATATCAATAATTTTCTTTCCTTGCAGCTTTTATGGGCAAGGCCTGTGTAGGACCTTGATTATGGCAATCATCTTCTCTAGCTACATTTTTTCTTTGAAAGAAATAAAATTCCATCCAGTCATTTCATGACGCTTTTTAAGTTTCATGGTATTGGTAGTATGATAAGGTTTTCTTTCTATATGTAGAGTAGACACCTCAAGTGAGTATTAATAAACTGCCTAATGTTTTTATCTCATTCACATAAAAGCCTTACTTTGAGCATGCAAATAACTTTTTGAAGTTGGAGGGAATTTGCCTGTGACATCCTATATATGCTTTAGCCCAATGTGCGTTATTGGGGCATTTAATGATTTTTGTCCTGACCAGTTTGTTGCCCATTCTAGCCTCTGTCATGCATGAAATTCCTTTACTGACACACTTATGTGGATAATCTGGCATTTAACTCCTATCTTTACTGAGTCAGGTGCGTTTTGCTTTCATCTTTATTCTGAGCCAATACGGTATTTGTTGATTACCTTTATCAATCTCCTTGTGCTAAATTTGAGTATATTCACTGAACAAACTGCACTATAAACAACCTGTTTGCTATGTAGATAAGAACTGGATCCTTGTAATCCAAAATTGTTATTACTTCAGGCCCCAAAAGTGTAATTTAAGATCAAAGCTTGAATTGATATCATAAATGCAATTCAAAGAAAAGGAAAACCTGAATGATTTTCAGAAAAATAAAATCAGGCTAAATAAATGCAAATCTATAACAATTTTGTTCATATAATTTACTGTATTTAATTTAATTTTGTATTTTTTTGTTAGGTCTACAAACAGAAAGGGCTCAAGGTGTTAGTCAGCTGAACAGGTGAGAGCCAAGTTTTCCTTGTACTTCAGAATTTTATAACAATCACTCAATTTTTTTACTGCATATCATAGTATCATATCATATCATATCATTATTATAATATATATTCTAACTTCTAAAATCTTGTTTGCTACAATTTCACGTGTTCTTTTCTGTGTGTTTTATTCCCTTTAGACAATTTTCATCGTTCATGCCCATTACTTCTCATATTTTTAATACCCATTATTTTACTTGCTTTAGGTTAAAAAAAATTACAACGCACACAAAAGAAAGAGCAGGATTAACAACAAATACTTTTAGGTAGTAAGAAAAAAAATAAAAAAAATAGTTCTACCGTTTGATACAAATTGACATGTTGATAAGCAATAAAACATACATGATGGACCAGCTCTATGAACAGCCCCAGTATATTTATCAGTGTTTTGAAAATAATTTCTGTATTCTCTTGTTTTCACTTAAATATATACTGATGCAGGCAACAGTCATGCATGCAACTTTAGTGTAGTCTACCTATGATCATGCAAACTTATCAACAGAATTTAATAAATAACTGAAATGGAATTGAGGACTCCCCAATGTGGTTAAATTTTACTTTTTCTATCTGTAATAATGGCTTAATTACATTTACAAGAGCTGAAGAGCCAGAAGAAAAGTGATGGCTAATATAAATTGACTATCATTTGGTAAATACATTTTTTTTTCTTCTTTCCTTAGATATTCAGCTCTTTTCAGCAGCAGAATAACAAGGAGTAGGTAAGTTACAATGATGAATTATTCTTTCCAGTTTCATGTTCTATTTAAAGCCTTTTCATTCATTAGAGCTTTTAATTTGTCTTGGGTTTGCTAGTTTTCACGCTCCCATGTATTTTTTACGAAATAATTTATTACAATCTATATTTCTTTCTTTTCAAAATTATAATCCAATTACTTTCTCAGTAAACAAGAATTCCTCCTTTTTATGTGAAATGAACAACCAGCCAAAGCAGTTTCTGATTAGACAAGCTAATTTTGAAAGAACAGATAGAATGAAGCAATGAACTGGATAAAAATAATAATGGAGCATACCTTGTTAGATAATAAATGGAACAGACTTTGGAGACAATTAATGCAGGAGATACTTAATGCTGAGGTATGTTAAACATATTTTGTCTTATTTATTTGCTGCTATAAATCATAGCTAGTTTCCTTAAATAATGTGCTCTAACCACACAGGTTACATCATATTTCTGTAAATATGTGCTGTGTTCTTTACTGGAAACCCCAGCACATTTTGTAGGAGGGCATGTTATACATTTTTATATATGTAGATATAAATAAAGACAGGTCAATTAAAGACTGATCCAGCAAGGGAAACTAGTCTAGCAACATTTGAGATTAATTTTGCTGGGAAATTTTGGTAATTTCAACCAATGGATAAATATCATTTCTTCTACTTTTGTTTTCCAAATGAATTACAGACTGAGTGGTCATTACTTGCTGGGGTTGATTCTGTTTCAAGTCTTATGCTAAAGTAGAACTTTTATTTGGTTTGTTGTGAAGAGAGGTGTGTCAGGCCTTGTTCCTCAATTTCCTCACTTGAATCAGTCCTACCTCCTTGAGTCTGAGGAGCAGCTCTTTACAGTCCAGTGGGAATAACATAAGTTTGAGATCACTTATGAATATGAGAAAAAATCTTCCCTCACTGGTATTGCATCCAACTCAAGTTTAAGAGCCATCAAAAATACTTCATTTTCAATGTGTACTATTAAAGATATTAGTAGGAAGGTAGCAAAAACCACCAGTACCATGAAGAGTCAATCTCTGGCCTTGAAGAAAGGAAGGGAATCATTAGTTTTTACCTCTTTCTGCAACCCCTGTAGTTACCCATATTATGAAGATTAAACAGTTCTCCTGTGCTCTTATAACCTGTATGAAACCAGTCCTTCTACTTCTGTTTGTGCTGCAAACTTCAGTTTTACCTAATGCTTTAATAACAAAAACTTCAGAGGTATTTCTGGAGAAATTAAACCAATCCTCCTAAATGTGTGGATGGTTCTTATTACAAAAGCATGATCCATTCCATCTGTGTTTCCTGCTTCCTGCTTTTATTTTTCAGCACTAATCACATGGATGGTTACATTTCTTGGCGAATGGTAACCTATCTGTAAGCACTGCATATACTGATTTTTTTTCTTTCTTCCAGATACTTCCCTTTATTAACTTTCTTTCAGAGATTATGCTGCCAAATCCCTCTTGTCCCTCCTGTCTGTATATGGAAATCATCTCTATCTGCCTTCTCTCCCTTACTCATACAAATTACACCTTAATACTGTTCCAGTAAAATAACTTCATAGTTTCAACATCCTACTTTACTTATGAATCCTTGCCTAATTCCATATCATTTCTCATCTCCTCTATTCTCAGTTTCCCAAAAAGGACCTTTGATTTGCTCTTGAGAGTTCCTACTCTGAAAGAAAGTCCTTTCCAAGATCATTACCTTTAGGGCCTTGTGATTTCCCTTAGAGTACCCACTCCTATCCTGTGACTATCCAATTTACCAATGGAGATTATTTTTATAGAGATTAGAGCCCTTCTGCATTTCAGAAGTCCTTAAAATGTCAGAGAACCACTCTGCCAGAGAACACACAAATGCAGTTACAACTGAGTGACACGTGTTAATACATATGACCAAATCCAACTCAGCCTGCCTGTTCCCTCTCATTATATATGTATTCTGGTAAGAACAGAAATTAAAGATTAAAAAGCCATCTAGGTTAGTGGAAAGATGGGTTACAGTCAAGACAGTCATTGCATAATTCTGTGTGTTTTATTTGTATGTCGTATTTTCATTTCTCATGGGATCTGTTGCCAGAAAAAGACTTTTGCTTTCTCATGTCTCAATCAAATCCTCCAGGCACTTCATACTCCGGTCAAATGTGATAAAATTTAGTAATTGCTGTAATGTTGGCTTCTATTTGGATATTAATTTCTTTCTGGCCAGCTGTAGGCCAGGGTTTGGTTCTGTGCAGAGCAAAATATTTAGCACATAGGCAGGTTGTGCTTTAGGATTCATCTGTCTTAGGATGTACAATGAAGGGATAGAGGGAAGCCTTTGAGGACAGATTGAATCTCTCACATGGAAACACAAAGGCTGATGTGCTGCCATTTTAACCTGAATAAGTTGGAAAGACAAGGGTGGAAAGACACCTGAATGCAGGAACAAACCATGGTGATGGGAGTGCAAGAACCATTCTAAGGAGAGAAAAAATGATGGAGGCAAATTGTAACAGGAACCAGCAGTGATTTCAAACACTTATTTTACCAAAGCTCCTCCAGCATAGCCCTGTGAGAGGGTCTGGGTGCCAGGGAGCTCTCTGAGGATTGATGGTCAATGATCTAACCAGGAGACAATGAAGATTTCAAGACTTGCCTGTATTTCATTAGAATGTTGAG